>JACXGI010001571.1:49509-76483 GCA_016801175.1 Esox masquinongy
GGGGGGGGGGGGGGGGGGGGGGGGGGGGGGGTGCGATCAGATCGAGATGAAGACGTCTAAGTAATGAACAGCCTTGGGCGGCTACATGAGCAGAACACTCAAAAACAACTCCGCAACGTACATTTGCACAACACCGTTAGACAATACATATCAGAAGACACTGCAACACAAAATTAGATCCCCAGTCTATTAACCAGTGTCTGTGCGTGCGTGCGTGCGTGTTCTATCGGACGTACCTTCCCTTTGACGCTCTGAATAGGGTCCACCACTACCGCCACGGCCCTCTCCGACAGGGCCTCGAAGCTCTGCTGGGTGTTGATGTCCACGCCGGACAGCCAGCAGCCGAACCCGGGGTGGCTGTGGTACCAGCCCACCACCATCTCAGGCCTGGTCGGGGAGGAGAAACAGCCATGACGCCCTGAAAGGGGTCTGGATCTGACACACTGTCACGCTGATGACGGCAACGCTGGCCCCATTCGGTGTCCACTGCACCGTCAGCTGTTCTGAACTGTATGACTCTCAGCACCCTGGACTGTGTCTCGGAGAGCCCACGCCGAATTGACTAAGGGTTTTTAATGTGTAGAGCACCTTGGAGTATGTGACACGTGTATTACCTGCCAGTCTGCTTCAGCATATCCAACATCTTAGCCTGAAAGACCGGGTCCACTGCCTCCACACTGACGCCCTGTGAGAAAGACGACAGCTGTCACACGAGCATCGGAGGAGACAGCACGACACCACCTGCCAGGGCCTAGAAGTGACAGCACGACACCACCCTGCCAGGGCCTAGAAGGGACAGCACGACACCACCCTGCCAGGGCCTAGAAGGGACAGCACGACACCACCCTGCCAGGGCCTAGAAGGGACAGCACAACACCACCCTGCCAGGGCCTAGAAGGGACAGCACGACACCACCCTGCCAGGGCCTAGAAGGGACAGCACGACACCACCCTGCCAGGACCTAGCTGGGAAGTGGGAAAGGGAAACTTACGGTTCCCGACTGCGGCATGGCGAACACGTCAATCACTCGCACGGTGTAGTCGTCCACGAACTCGCCGAGCATCAAACCCATGACCTCCATGGGCACGCCGGCACGACCGTGCTTCAGCATCTGAAAAAGGGACGGCGGCGGGAGACGTTGAGGACCACACACGCTTGCAAAACTAACGCCAGGTCTGACGGCAGATAAGGTTCACTTTCATCGTTACCTTGAGCAGTGCCAGAGAGGAGATGTACACCTGCTCTGCCGTGTCCACAGCCGGAGCGTCTGTGGGAGGGCCCTGGGGAAGTGGGAGGGGGGGCGGACGGACGACAGAATTTTAATACAAATGTTTAAAGTAAAACGAATGAGTCCTTCAAAAAAAATTATAAAGCACGTCCTGGAATAAAATATATAAAACACAGCAAGTCATCTGAAATGCTGGTTGTAAAGCCCCTCTTTAACACCTCTGCCAGGCGCCGAGGCAGCCAGTCACAGGAGGTGTTAATTGGTCAATTCAGCACTAGTCAGGAAGAAGCTCCTCGTCGGCCTCGCCTGGCAAGCCTTGGCCGTGACAAAAACCACAGCAGGGTTTTTTTAATTTCTCGAACAAAGGAGCGCTGCGGGGCATTTTTATTGGCCGGGGTCACAACACACTTCGACGCGGCGTTGCTCGCTGGGACAGCGATGGCCCCATCTTGTCCCCCCCAATCTATACTGGCCATTTGTCTTATAATTCCTAAATAAAAAACAGAACAGAACACTACAACGATGTGTTCCTCCTGTCCCTTTGCCAGAACATGTTAAAGTCGTTAGGCCAAGCCTGTCGGAATGAGCATCTCTCTCTTCAAGCACCACAATACTTTTAATGCTATTTGTCCCCGACTTAACATCCAAAATCTCCAAAGCCTGTGATTAATTAGTAACATGCCAATGTTCATCCGTTCATCCGCTCTCACTCCTGTTTAGGAAGAGAATTATTTTGACTCACAGAATGTCCTTGATGAAAAAAAACCCTACGCTCCAAAGTACTTGAAGCTAAATGACCCAACCTTTTTTCCACAGTGAACCTGGCACCTGAGAAAGCAGCAAGGTCTGCTATTTATTTTCAGAGCAATTCATGCTAGATCTTGATGTTGTGTTCCTGCAAAGTATTAGTGAAATCACCAGGGGGACCGTTCAACACTACAGGGAGGGGCGCTATAAACCAGTGGTTCGCAGACCTCTCAGCAGGGGTCCCAAGACGTTCCACAATTTAGGCCAGTTTCTGATAATACGCTCTAACTACTAGGCTACTTTCCACCTCTGTACTTAACCTACAGGCTAAAATGTATGCTAGCTGAATTGAGCCAGATCTTTCGGTCTGTGTATAAAAACGACATGGTCAATATCCTCTCACTTTTCATTGGCAGTCACATCTCCCCATCCATCTCCAGTTAATCATTCGCTGTTTGGTGTTCCTCAAAAAGTGATAATATTTCAACTTTTTGAGGCAATCCTCAAAAAGTGATAATATTTCAACCAAACAGTTTAAACATGAATATAATATTTTTAATATAATTTGCTCAAAAATGATTAACAGATACTCTAAATAATAATTAATTTCTGTGTCAAACCATTTCTTTCCTTTGCTGAGTCCACTTTTTGGGTATACACAAAAGTTCCAACGATGACAAACCGAACAAAAATGAAATCTACAAAACTGGACCAACTGTTTCTAAAACCCCAGCCTTGACTTTTTAATGCCTTAGGAAATCTACTTGATATGGCTGGATAAAAAGTGGTTAGATTTAGGGATATAAACTGAACTTTGAACATACACTTCCAATGATAATATTCTCAATCAGGCAAAAAAAAAACATAAATAAACGCAAAACTATTGAATAAAGGCAAAAAAAACTGCAGTGACATTTCTTTCTTTCAGGGGTTTGGTCTGCATTCATATTGCTAGGCAGGGGTCTAAAAACATAGTTACCTGACCCAGTCCGGGCATTCCACCTCCAAGCCTTAGCAGTCGATCCATTTCTGTTTAAGGGAAAACCCATTAGGCATTAATGTCAACCCTGTCCATCAACTTCTACATTATCAAAACAATGCGTTGTTTGATGTCCGTTACTAGTTACAAACTAAATAGTGTATCAATCAACCCCTCTCCCCAAAGCATTACACAGTTGACAAAGAAGCGATGGATGGAATGACATTGCACGGTGTCACAACCTTTCAGCGAAGAAAAAAGTCGGAAATACTGTGTCGGCTTACCTATTTAATCGGACTGAATTATCTAGCTATCAGTTGCTGTGTCATGACATGATGCTACTAATGACAATAAGATGGCTAGGTAGGCTGGCTAGCAAGCTATACGACAGTTAGCTAACCAACAGTTACCTAGCCAGCTAACTAACTTACCTTAACGTCAGCTATCAAATGTCTTGAAAATGAAATAGCAATTCTAAATGCAGCAAAGGATAACATGCCATGTTACTTAGCACACCAACATTCGAACTAAAATACACAATTGTCAATTACCCATAAATGTTTATTCCTATCGCTAAAGTTAGCTAAAATGCCAGCTAGCTTGCTGTGATACGCCGGTAGCATCCCTGTAGCGTTTAGCTTGCTAACGTTAGCTTGAGCCAGCATTTATGTAGTCTGTTAGCCGATTCTCCGATCACGCGACAGGCAAAACTCGACTAGCTAGATAGCGGCGTATTCGTCAATACTCAATTCTTGCTTTGGGGGCTAGCTTCTTGCAATCAAACCGGTTGAAATGTAATTTTACCTGCTGTTTATTCTGTAAAATGATTCCCGTATGTTTGCGCTAACTATTCAAGTACAGTATTCTATTGCTTGTGGCTACAATGAATCAGCCGGAATTCTACATTCAAAACAAATTCCCAAGAACACACGGTGCTTCCGGCGCATTGATTGCGACTTCCTCTGTTTAGACTTAAGACCTTTTGCTGAGGTTAAAGTCATTATTTGGGCAAAAACTAATAAATACTACATAACACACAAATTACACAAAAAACAAATATATTTAATAAAAACATATATGGCCGGGGCGCTGCGATTCGTCTTTGGTGGTGTTATACGAAGGTGGGCATCCAACATAAGTGCATCTTGTATCCCCTATCCTCTTAGAGGGATAAAGAATCTATCTCCCCCTCATAACGCCCATACCGCATCAACACATGGTCTACTGCTTAAATTTCCTGGCAATAATCACACTTTCCTGTTGTATGCTACCCTATCAAATGTAACAGTTTATTTAGCAAGATGTGTCCCACTTGAAGGCTAGTGAATGTGGCTTGTTTTCTCCTTCTTGTTAAGGAGATAAGACTACGCTGTGCATGAAAAAGATGCCTGCCCTGTCTATATCCCACTGCTTCTGCCATCTCTTCACCGTCATTGTCCATATCATACCCTTGACTAATTCTCTTAATGAATTTGTAGTTTAACCAAAATGTGGCAAGCAAACAATCTAGATAGACTGAAAACACGGCACAGAACACGAAAGGTTGACCCACAGTTGTGGTACATTTTCTTTAGTTTCAGGCAAGACGGGCCAAGGAAATTTTATATAGCAGCTTTACCACTGGTCAAGTTGTATAAGCAATTGCTGTACAATATAAGTACAAGCAATTGCTTTAGGCTATGTACTGTAACAATGACACATAGAAAAGGGTGTCTTCAAAGTTCAGTACAATCAACACTTAATAACACGCACTTCATCCTCATCTCAAGGCACCACTTGTTACATATCAATGTTCACCCGTACTCGGTAGGCCATACCTCATTATCACAAAGGCAATCAAAGAGCAGATCACTTTCAATTAGCTTAAGAAGAACCAAGATAATTACATAAAGCTAACTCCAAGTGAGACAAAAACAACCTAGTGATCTCATCTGTCACACAGAGCTTGTCAGCCAGTAAATTGTCTTTCTCTGTCTAAGGTATATCACCTAGCCGCCATGTCCCCAGCTAATCAGTGGAGGTGTCGAGGGGAGGACATTTCTGTTTCTCTCTCTCCATCTACACCTCCCTCTAGAACACCTGTCACATCAGTTGAGATGGAAGGTCATTGTGGCACCATCTGCTCAACACAGGGGTCCTCTGTGAAAAAATGGCAACTAAAAACACGATGTTGTATATAGTACATCAATTAAAATCAACATGACTCACGCCTGTCCTGCCTCTTTTTAAACAAAGAAAAAAAAAATGGGTATCTCCCAGTCCCCAGTCATTAGTTTAATGTGGAAATTGTGGAGCACATAGTGAAAAACATGTCGATAATTTATTTAGGCCTGTATTTCAGAACATGCTTCAAATCACAGTTTACATTGGTGCCAATGGGAGAGAGAATGTGATTATTTTTAAATCAAAGCATTCAGATATTCTTTTGTCTCAGAAGAAAAATATACCCCAATCACACTTAACATTTGTGTCTTTATTTCTGTGTAATCGTCCCTGTAAGAACCTATGTAAATCACAAAGTAAAAACACCAAGATTAAATGTTGTCAATCAAACGCTATTCATGGAAAAAATAATAATAATAATAATTGGTGTCTAACATTCAGAGCCACACCTTCTGAGGCGAGACCAGAGGACTCGCTGAAGCACAAAATCTCATGCAATGTGGAGTAAAGAAAGGAAACGTTTGCTATTCTCAGTTTCCATTCAAGCCCTCGCACCAATAGTCCACTTAGCACTACCTGCTTGGCTTTGTCTTGATTGGTCATTACTTGAGCCCGGGTCATCAGGAAAGACAATGAAATTCACACCAGTTGCTAAAATGGCCCACTAGAGCCCTCTATTGTTCTCTATGATGTGAACGACAGCTTCTTGTAGTCCCGTCCCTAAAGGTGTGGCCTAATATGTAACATAATGAGCCACTGGGCTTAACATATTGCTTGAGGTTTAATGCTGGGTCTCTGTATAAGCACTTAAATATTTCGTTAAAAATGGTTTTATAAAATAAACTTTGAAAAGAAATTAGTGAATAGGACGCTAACTAAACAAGACAACAGTAGCACAAATTACATGAGGTGCAACTTCAGATATTTTTACACAAAACCTTCTCAGGATTTCTCGACCCATACCTTGCTAAACAACTGTGTGAAAAGGAATGGCAGTGTTGTTTCATGAGATTCATTTGTCCTTATTTCTAATGTCTCAACATTCATCACCATTTGCAGTGCTCCTCACCTAACAGGAGTTACCGTTTCCATGTGAACGTGTGATGAGACTGCCTCTTTTAGACAGCGACACTCCATCTAAACCCCACCACAACATTTAAGAAATTTTGCAGATGCATTTATATAGAGTGACTTACAGTAGTGAGTACAGACATTTTTCATTTACATCTTCTGGTTTGTTTGAATAGTGCAGAAAAAATACCATCCAGTGTTTTTTTTTCTAACTTTTTCACCAAGATCAGTAGGTCGGGGATCTGCACCAGGCTATCCATTCATAAACCCCAAAGAAAAAGTTCCACATAATTCAAAACACATAAGTAACAGACAGGTTTCAAACGCATGTGAAAAAAATCTCATGATTGTATTCACAGTATTTAAAAGCCATTGGAGGAACGTTGGAAATTCCTCATATTTCTGCTCCAATCAAAATCTACTTTCATCCTTACTTCACTGTGGTCCACCGTGGGTATGTTTCATAATGGCCACTCCCCAGTGTATATGGTGGAGAAGGACAAGGCTGTCAGCACAGTCACCAGGACTGTCAGGACCTTCTGCCATTGCAAGCAGCGGTCCATATTTTCTTCCAGCCGGGTGCTGCTTGCCATCAACTGAAAGAGCTGTGGACAGTAAGAGGGGGCAGAGACATTATTAGCTAGACACTGACTGAAACAGGAAGGGTCCATCTGCATTTGTCAAATGAGAAATCGAAATGTTCTGTGCCTATTGTTCGTCCTTAATCCCTGTTCCTGAGTCTGGCAATGAAAGTTAATACCATCACGTCTCGAAAAGGCCAAGAAAAACGACAAGCACACCGGGAACCAATCACTGCAGTCTGGTAAATTTACCTTTAATTAACAGACACGCAAAACATTCCGCCAAACTGTTCCAAGTGCGAACACGAAGTGCTAAGCTGTTACAGAATGTGACTGCTTAAAACATCTTTAGCGCTTCTTTCTCAAGGTTACGGTTCCTGGCGCGGGGGATTCAACCGCAGTCATGAGTTGTGACAGTGGGTATGGTGGCAATGCATCACCACAACAGTTCTACCCACCGGGATGCCAGGACTCACCGTGGTGTGCATGTCTTGATGGCCAATGGACTCCATTCTGTAGGACCGGTCAGTCACGGGGCTGAGTGCCAAATTAAGGTTCTCCCTCATGCGGCACCGCAACCTGAAGAAAAGCTGAAGTTGGTGAGCCGTGTCGGCATACCTCTCCTAAACTCTGCCTCGCGGCATTGGTTGGCACCGGTGATGCTCAATAAAACAACGCTCTACGTATTACGATGAAACTGCTTTGCACTGCAGTCTTTGTGCGTACGACAACCGGGACGTCATAATGGATGTCCTTTGGTTACCTGTGCATCATTATTTTGGGTTTTGGGACGCCCTTCCAGAACTGGGCGAGGTCTGCGCTCCCCCCGTCGCTACTCAGATCCATCTCGGCGGCCATGATTAAGAAGCGGTCCTGAGGACAGCACAGGGAACCTAGCAAGACGGGAAAAACAGAGAAGGGACGATTCGGTCAGACAGCCAATCAGAGTGGAGCAAACTGGGGCAAAACCAATCAGAGAACAACAACAGCGCCTCATGGAGAATCACTGGGTCACCCCCCCAACCTCTGAACCTGGCCTTGTATTACATTGAGACAGGAAGATGTGTAGTACCTCCATACAGGGACACAGCGATTGTCCCGTGTGTTCCCGGCCCACAGCTGCTATTGCTCGGTTTCACCCTGTACTTCTCCGGGGCTGTTGTCCGCACCTAACACCACACAAAGAAGGCGGCTCGCATTCAAGTACGCCGCTGACACGTGTTCACAAGCTAAAATTGGAACGAGTGACCCGGGCCCTGACCTTGAAGGCCACTTGGTTTCTGGTGACGTTACTGAGGCTGATGAGGCATCTCTTCTCACCGTCGCCGAGGCCAAAGCACAACTCCTCCGCGGGACTGGAAACACAGAGAGCCTGTGAGTCACGCATCCTCTTGGTCGGGTGGCCTCGGGGTAAAATATGGACGCATAACCTCAGAGGGAGGTCCGTGGTTAAGTGTATTAATTACTTTTGGAAGTCCTTACACCATGTACCCTGCACCCAGAGCTAACCTGATGTGGAGTAAGGTTCCCTTGAAAGCGTCGGATGGCCTACGGGATGCTTTCCATGTGCTGGTGGAATCTTTGTCCCAATCCTCCGCAAAACACACCTGCCTCAGACAAGGAAACAGACTAATTGAAATGCCCGGACAATACCACTACAGTTGTCCTGATCCTTCACTGTCCTTGTGAGATTCAAGGGTGTGACAGTGTTCACTATTAAAACCAAGCGGTTTCACTGAGGGATTAAAGAATGACCTTTCTGGGTTTAAGTGCCAGAGTATTTTGCTCCAAGGTGTCCTTGGTTTCCGGATCATCGTCCCCGGTCTCTGCGTCATCCTCTTGTCCGGTCTCAGATATCGGGTTCTGGAAGTCGTCAGTCAACGGTGGGTAGGTGAATTTGAATGGGTCCTGGAACAAAAGGGGAACATAAACCTGAGGTACATCACAAACTGGTGGTTCACACTGGCGAAGCGGGTGTATGACAACCTTATTGGTTGGTGTGCTGTACGCGTGCTAACAGCTGAGGGAGCCCTGCCAGTATGAGCACACCAGGAGAGAGCTTGAAAATATCATGCTCCATGAAGATATCAGGTAAAGTGATTACTGCCTTTGCAACAGTTAATGCGAATCCAAATAAAATCCTAATAACGAAGAAAAATTAGGACCTAAGACAGCCCAACCAGAAACACCTCCCTATTAGTGGGTACCCAGTAGAGTGGGGTCCCTGAGTGGGCGGTCTCTTCTCCTGTACCATCTCTGCTAATACCAGAGGAGGAAGAAGAGGAGAAACATTTTGTCATATGCTGGAGTAGCTCCCGCAGGATGTTAGCTAGCATGCGTCGCGTGATGTTAAACAGAGGACATTCACACATGGTTTAACACCCGTACGCGGTTACAGTTTGGACGTGCACAGCAGATGTATGTCGTGCGGGGGTTTTGGTAGGCTACATACAGTTCCACCCATGGAGGGCAGGAGGTGCTCCCTTTCAACGTGGTTCTGGATCTCACTCTT
The DNA here is from genome assembly GCA_016801175.1 of Esox masquinongy. Taxonomy (NCBI): domain Eukaryota; kingdom Metazoa; phylum Chordata; class Actinopteri; order Esociformes; family Esocidae; genus Esox; species Esox masquinongy. Next base: position 58,791 of record JACXGI010001571.1, read on the forward strand.
GGACACAAAGACCAGCGTGTCGACCACTTCTTGACTGAGCATGGCCTTCACCATCTTCCACGCCGCTGTGGAGGGCAGGTGGAGGTGTGTGGTTTGTTCAACGTATTGACTTCAGCCGTGACACAGAGGCACCAGCGGTACGGCTTTATGCAGACTGACTCACCATTCATGATCCACGGCATCTCGTACATCAGCATTTTGGCTGAAAATGAAACGGAATAGGCCAAGAAAGTCATGACGTGCTGAAATAATTGTGTGCAATTGGGTTAATTTGTTTTAATTGTACGGGACGCAATGCCTCAGATGTCCACCAGAACAATGTGGCGCCATCAGTACTTACAGAGCAATTTAGGGTAGTACACTTGGAAGCAATTGATTATATATTTGATGAAGTCCATGTCCTACAAGAGAAAAACACATAGTCAACCAGGCATGTGAGGGGAAACTTGTTTTTAAAGGACAGTGGTGTACTGTTCATATACTCCGCCCATATCTTGAGCCCGGAGCTAATTAAGCTAATATTGGGCAAGGGAGAATACTTTTTCTCAATTTCCCCAAGACACTGAATCTTCTGATACAACATTGTGACTAACATTTCTTCTTGGATCCAATTAGAACCCGTCAGTGTACACTCAGTGGCCAGTTTCTCAGGTACACCCATCTATAACCAGGTTGAACACCTCCATGCTGCAGCAACAGCCTGAACTCTTCAGAACATGGATTCGACGAGGTGCTGAAAACGTTCCACGGGGACCCAGTGGTGCCGCGCGGTCTCTGCGGATTTGACGGATGAAGTGAGCACATTCATCACACAAAACTGCCTGGTCCATCCCAAAGACGTTCTTTCAGTGGAGGTCTGAAGACGGGGCAGGCTACTTTAGTGAACTCGCGGTCTTGTTCCCCCGAACCATTCTGACAAAACGTGCTTTGTGACACAACGCCTTCACCATGTGACGGAGGGTGAACTGTAGCCGCAAAGGAATGTGATCGGTCAGCAACACTGTCCAGATATGAAGGGGCCGTTCAAACGTTTCTCAACTGGTATCAAGATATCCAAGATGCCAGGAAAGCATTCCTCAGCACAATAACATCACCAGTCTACCTTTGACACCAAACTAGATGGGTCCGTGGTCTTACGCCTAATCCTGACACCGACAAACTTACCAGAAGCATAGTCACTTAGGTCATTCATTTAGCCCATTACATTCAGCCGCACAGTAACAAAATGCCTAAATGTCTGACCGCCGTGTTAAAATAGCAAGCGATGGCCATGTAATAAACAGTCTGAAAGAACGATCCACTTTCGTAAACAGGGTGGGGTACCTAATGACCTGGACACTGAGTGCTGTATGGACAGCCAATAATATGGATGAGCAGATAGTTCAGGTTACCTCAGTGTATCTTCACAAAGGCAGTTTAAAAGAAACACACATGCTTTAGTATGTGTGTTTGGATATCTTCAACCACTTCTGCAACACAACTCCCAACCAGCAGCTACAGGGCAAAAATCACAGGGGAGCAAAGACATCTTACAACGCTGCCAAGACCCGCTTCGGACATGTCGAAGATCACGGTGAGGGGTGTCCCTGGCTCTCGCCGAACGTGGCTCTCCAACCAGAAGGCCACGTACCTCTTCTTCTCTGTCAACATTTTCAAGTCCTTCACATGCAGCCTCACCCTGAACCAGACTGGGCAGACGACATGCGATTAAAACGCCTGTGTCCTTCAAAGACTCAGACATAAGGCTTACAACAAGATCCCAAACCCCAGTCCTAACGTGAGCTGTTGTACATCTCAAAATTAAGTCTGAACAGTGGAATGCTTAGAAAAAGTACACCAAAGTGAAGACGGGGCTTTAACAAGATATACAAACATGAGGGCGGGTGAATAAGAATTCTACCTCAGAATTCAACTTTTCATAACAGAACAGTGTACATTTTCATTAAAGCACTTACTACGTTGGGAAAGAGAAAAAAATAATAACCTACAGAGTTTGTTGCCCTCTTTGTCGTAGCCGTGCAGATAAATCATGCCAGAGTCAAGAAGACCCTTTTGAACTGAGCTTTCGTTTATGTCTGGAAGTTGAAGAAGGAATAATCATGAATGAATCTCATGTCTCAACTGAAACTGGGCTCATGCAGTGGTGCAACTTCTGTGTGGTCCTCGGAGCTCCTCGTAGGATGTGCGCACCAAGCCTGCCGGACATCGAGTGGCTGTGGAAGGAAAGGTCAACATACCATTCAACTTGAATTCCTTTCTCCACTGAAGACTGTCACTGATCATCTTCAATGTGTTCTCCATGACAAAGTGGCAGCACTCCAGATAACCGTCAACCAAAACATCATCCTTCCACAACCTGTCCACGTCCCTGGCATCATACTTGTCATACGAGTCTTCAAGGGAAAAAGAAGGACAGCATTGTTACTCAAAGCGTGTGACGTTAACTTCAGTTGAGATGCACGGATTCTGTCTTTTCGAGCATGTGCGACAGTTTTGCTTTATTCTTAATAATGAAACAATATACAGTAGCATGCTGCGCACAAACACACAAACGAAAGTACGGATATATACGCTTCAGAAAATGTAAACGCACAAGGATTTCAGAGTTCTCTTCAGTGTTGCTATTCTTGCGCAACCCAAAACTGCTTGGCCAGTACAAACTAGAGATCTTACCTTGTGCATATTCAATACCGAATCTTTGTCTTGCTTCCTCTCTTTTCTTTTGGATATCCTGCCAGGAAAAAATGTCAAATTCGTTTTTCATCACCAATCTTTTGAACAACCATGTCAACTACTACTGTATAGGCTCACCTGCTCTAAAAGAGGCGATCTTGCTTCTGCCATGCTAAAAAAAGAAAAGAAACAAAAAACTGTTCGTTCAGTGCGACTCGCCGCGCTAAGGGAAGTAGTCCATCTGATTTCACTATTTCAGCTGTTTAGACCACAAACAAAAATGACAGTGACATTGCATACAAACCCACTTAAAAACCACAATGACATTTCGACAGTCTGACTGACCCGGTCACGTTGTTTAGTAGATAAGCAGGGCGAAATGAACACAGCCAAAAAGCATGAAGTAGGATAGTTTAAAACTCCTTTTGTAGTTAACATTCAACACTCACACGTAACACTGACAACAAAACAAATTCGAACAATACCACTTTATCACCAGCATAGCACTTATCTTCGGCAATCGCCTCTGCGTTTGTGTGCATAAATGCAATTGCCAGTCACACACGCTGGTCCCTCTGCATAGTATTAGTTTAACCTAGTGTCCACTAGATGGCGTCATATCCTTGAGAACTAAATTGCTCTTTCTTTCAAAGGCTTCTGGGAGAACTCTGTTGGTTCTGGTGAACACCGCGTGCATTTTGTTCTGTCAGCGGCCGGGTGCACGAAGTGAAGGTAACGATCTACCTACGGTTGCCTTAATCCATCGTGCATGAATTCATTTAAATGAGTAACCGTCTATCCTACGGATTTAATAATGGCATCTGAGGCGATATCTATTTTAATTTTTGCTGTGTGTATCCCTTTCTGCCATATGCCTCCATCTTTGTGTTGGTGATGTCATTGCTAACTGGTTGTTGGCTTGTTTGCACTTAGCCCACATTTGCCCCCCGCTTGAGTTAAAATGCTATTCTTATAACAGTTACTAGCTGGGCTATGCATGTATTACTGTTATGATATAATTACAGACATTAGCTGCGATCCCACACACTGCAGGAGGAACGCCGTCATGGTAAGTATCTACAGTACAGTAGCCTTTCTAGAATCAAAATAGCACATAGCATTTTGATCGGCCTAGTTGTGCACACACACACACAGAGATAACTGTTGGATGTTGTCTGTGAACTACGGCGATAACAATGTAGTCCGTTGTCTGTGGCAGGAGGACCATGGTAGCGTCCACTCCAGCTTTTCTCACCCCGTGTACAGCCGCTACTGGCAGCACTACCAGCAGGCGATGCACTGGTACCAGAGACACAGACATGCCTACAAAAAGGCTTGGGAGGCTGCTTACGGGCCGGGGTATACTGATCAATACCCCACTGGCCACCACCGCTATGCTGACTGGCACGGGGGAGAGAGTAGAGGTAGAAATGCAAGGGACAATGTGGAGGAGGACGGTGGCACGGATACGAATGAGGGGGACAGTGACTCGGATAGCGAGATCGAATGTGACGTCAGCAACATGGAGATCACAGAGGAGCTGCGCCAGTATTTTGCCCAGACGGAGCGACACAAGGAAGAGCTTAGTAAGTGTGTGTCAACGCCTACATATTAAAACTCTACCGTGAGTGTTAATAAACCTCTAATATCCATATAAACCCGCTGTCATATGGCCTTTTGCTTATATTACTGTACAAGCAGGAAACTCAGTTCACTGGTTCAACTCAAATCATTGAATTATGCAGCGGTGTGCCTTTGAAAGCCTTGTGCCATGTGTTCTTCCCTGCAGAGAAGCAGCAACAGCTGGAAGCTGAGCAGCAGGAGCCCTACGCATTGGCCGACCAGGACATGCACAGAGTTTTCTGGCGCAGCAGTGCCTTGCCGCCGTCTGAGCAGCCGGGTCAGCGTCGGGGAGCAGAGATGAAGAAGCTTTACGGGGAAAACGCAGCAAAGATTCAAGGCATGGAGACTGCAATGCAGCTCACTTTCGACAGAAACTGTGATAGGAAACAGCCCAAATATTGGCCGGTCATTCCCCTCAAGCTGTAGTTCCACCAGGGATGTCTGTGTTCTGGAGCCCGCCCACCCACACACTGCCTTACTATAGACTACAAACTTGAAGAGAGCTGGTGGAAAAAGTCAGTAGGAAGAAAACCGTTTGAAACGCATAGACTATTTGCAACCAGATCGCAATACCTAAAAATTCTACCATAGCTTCTTGTGACTACCAACATTTTGACAAATGTGTTTTCTGTCAGTTTTACCCAGTTATTTTGTTTCTGGATTAACCATGAAATGACGAATACGTAACAAATTGAATTACACTGTTTTTCCATTAGAGGTACAACTGCTGAAGACGCATGCAGAAGAAGTGGTTAGGTGTTCTGCATTTACATGAACATGTTGACTTCCCCGACTGATGTTCGCAGACTCAGTAGTTCATATTTTTTTCAGGCTACGTTTTCTGTCGTACAAGGTCTAGTTAGCCCAGCATCTGTGGTCCTTTAGTAGCTGTGATGTCAGTCTTGTGTTTTGATGTGGAGGGATTTCTAACTCTGTGTCACAATGGCTGCTCGACTGGTCCTCCTTGTACAGTTAACCGTAAAGGATGAGTTGGCTGCTCTTTCTGTTTCACTGTAGATCTTTTTCATTTCATCGTCTGTAGACTGAACATCATCTTCATTGCCCACAATTCCACGTAATGTTTCTCCGCCTTTTTCTTGATTGTATCTGTGTCTTAAGTGACGCTGAATGGTCTCATATTCCCAGTACATCTGTTTTATACAAAATATTCTTATTTTTTATAACAATGTTGTTGATAGAGTTTCAAATAAAGAATACATATAATCCGTGTGATTGAAGTCAGGTGCCCTGTGAATGAAGTCTTGGGACTGTAGGTCACTGGTCTGTTATTCACTAGAATACACCCTGGATTCCACCATAGCTGTAGACAAGGTTTCAAATCACTTAATCTTATGTTAGCATGCAGTTGCTTGTCAAAAGATAGTTTATTCATAGTATTAATATCTACAGGACTTCTAAAGTTGGAAATCGGTACTCTCAAAGTAAAGCTAAACCCTTTCTTATGTCTTAAGCAGCATTACATTCAACATGTTTTCATCTCTATGATGACATGTGATGCGGTGACGGTTTATGTCCTTTATCAGGTAAATAAGCTGTAAACAGATTCTTACTTACAGTAACTCCCCGGGAACAATTTGGGTTAATTGTTTTAACTGACCACTAGGCTACTCTGCTGTGCCGTTGACTGTTTTAACATAACCATACCCTCATCTATGCTTTCAACAGATAACCGTGTTTTCACGGCCTGAAAATAGGTCAGCACACAGAACCTGACCTCAATTAAAGTAAAATATACACGGTTGACCTTTCGAGAAGTACACCGTGGTAACAAACGGTCGGTGGCAATCGCATTCAGCGTCTGTTAGAAACCGTAAAGGCATTGCATCACTTGACATTTTTTCCCTCTTAGCACTCCGGCTACAGGAGAGAAGACGTGAAATGTGAGGCATGCCAGCATGTACAATATTCTTGATAATTTCTTCTACTATCTTAATGTCACTAATGGTCCTCAATAATGAAAAAAAGAAGGCACATTCATCCGTTAATTTAAGAATAAGGATTAAGGTTAGGATAAACGGTAAGGTACAGTATAGTACATCGTTAAAATGTTGTTGATGGTCGGTAGGTATTCTGTAGTTTCTACAGTTGCACACTTTTGGGACTCTTGTAATTGATGTGAGTCACTTTAGAAAGTTTTCACATTGACAAATAAATGCCTAAAGCACATCAGAAACATTACTCGCCCTTCCCCTCCCTTTTACGGAGGGGTGCGTAGATATCGTGGAGTGCTGGTGCATTTGGTACTACAGTGCGCGCCCTTCTAACCTTCATGAAACAGTTTTCATCTAGCAGAAGTTTTGTCATCTGAGTCTAGCACTGAAGTTCCACGAAAGGAACGACATGGGTAACATTAACTTTCAATAGCCTACCGTGCATTCTCTTAGTTTTTCTTCAAAATATGTGTAATAGCCTATTCATGTTTGTGTATGTACTGTGCATGCTTTTTTTAAAGTGCTTGTTATTGTGCACAACGGGATAGCCTTCTTGAATTACTGACTTATGGCACCTAGCCTACAATCGCTTTGCAATTAGGCGATGCGAAGTAGATGCTCTTTAAATGATGGTAGTAGGTAAACAATCTGAATTAAGCTCTCATTGTTAATTTGTTATAATTTTCTGATATAGCGGATTCTACCTAAATACAAATATACATGACAAATAATACTGAATTTAATCTTTTTCCGTATTGGCCTACATCATTTTCGAGGGGTAGTAGAATTATGTGTGTGCTTGTTTCTGCGTCTGAATATAGGTTATTGTCTGTTACATTGGGGATAATCCCACGTTGACCAAATTTGTGGTAAAATTTGTCTCTGGGTTTGGAACGATCAAATTTACCCTGGATATTCAGCCAGACCTGCACAATGATTTCATGGAGGCTCTGGGCAGATAGCCCACTCTTTTGGGTATCTAGTTCATGTGACAACCCAATCAACTGTGAAATGTTCTTCCCTGAGTGAAATGTGTGTGTGTGGTATGAGTGTCCAATGACTTCATGAGACAATATGCCACGGCAGTGTGCACTGACTGACTAACCAGGTGTGCGTCAATCAGGTGTCTCTATATCCTGTCAGGCCACATGTCACCTTTGTCCTGTTGTTATGGCTCCCAAGGAGGCAGGCACGTCAGCCTATCCTACCTAACTTGCATTCTGTTGTCAATCGAAGTGCACCACACAGGGAATAGGAGCACAATGTCCTTCCTCATGGATTTTAAAGTGATCTTAATTGGATTGGGGATACGTGATTTAGTGGCCGACCCTTCATTGTGTGAGTTTACTAGGTAGGTAGCTTCAGGTTTGGCCTGTACATTTTCCCCTCCCTCTCTTTCTCCTGTTGGATCCTGTTCTGCACTGTCCTTTTTTCTCTCCCTTGGCTTGGAAGTGGTTGAGTTAATTCACAGCCTGCTTACAAAGGGGCTTCCCTGACAGAGACGACCATTGTTCATTGTAAGGTGACCAGTGCGGGGAAGGTCGTCCTGAACACACACAAACACATGTTAGGTTACGCAAAATAGTGTACAGTTTTAACTGGAAATAAATCTCCATGACCTCCTTGCGACATCTATCTGCGGTAGCCATGGCCATGTTTAGGGCAATTCCTGTCACTTCTGTGCACCGGTTGGTTTTCTACGGTTCGTATGACCGAATGTGGAGGGACTGTTGAGAGCACATGTTGCCATAGCAACGTCTATGTATGCGTGGTGCTTAAAGGCACGCTCTCACCCCTGTCACGTGGGGACGCTCACGAAGAGGAGTACGGCTAGTTTGCGCCCTGTGTGGGGCCTAGCGAACTGTTAGTGGAGGTGCTTAACTATTTCAGCAGCAACAGCACGTTGATGTCGGTGATGTGACCCTCAGCTCCACGGCCTTGGGTAACTCGCTGTGCAGTGAGTTTAGAATGGCTATGTGTAACGGAGTTAAAAGCGTACGGAAAGCTCACTCCGCAGCTAGCTTGATATAACGACGATGGGTCTGTAATTTTTTCCTTTTGTATAGCTCAAACAGTTGGTATGTTCTCAAGTAGTGTAGTTACGTTTGTCGCTAAACAGAGGACCGCGAGTTCGCGCCCTGTGTGGGGCCAGGCGAACTGTCACTGGAGGAAGCTAAACTGTTAGCAACAGCACGTTGACGTCTATTACACACACTCGCAAACTGACGACCATGTCCATTGTCATCCTTGCTAATCTTTCTTGGCATCTGTGTGGTACTTAACTCCCGGTCTTGCACCTTCTGTCTTGTTCAAATCAGTTAATATAGTCTGCTGTAAAAGTGATTGCTGTAAAAAAAAATTAAAAAAAATCAGTTGGTGTGTCAGTTTAGGGGCAGGTGCATAGTTTTGCGGGGAGGGGCCATTCCTGCTTTGGGGATGTGATGTGACATCATGTTGAGCTCCAGCAGTATCTGGGTCAGAGGGATTACAGGCCTAGTCAGATAAAACAGTGGGGGCAGGGAGGGAGGGCTTGGCAGGGCGATCTGACAGGAAGATGTTGCACAAGATGGGAAAGCAAAATGTATTGTCCTGCCTAACAGAGGTTGCTTCTGTGAGAGTTTTGACCTGTGAACCCTCAAACTGCCCTCCGTTCTTCCCGTGTCAAGGCTTCGCGTTGGCTATCGACCCACTAAGTTTGGTTTTTCCATAGTTGAGGCGAGCAGTCGAGAACTGATATTTATGTGTTTGGGTACTACGGATTAACTCTCCGGAATCCAAGTTGAGAGTTACTGATGAGAGGGAGCAAGGGGGTCTCCTTGGCGAACGGCAGTGGAGGAGCGGGGCGAGAGCAGGCAGGGAGTGGCCCGACGGAAAAATGGGTCATCCTCCCAGATTATGGCCCGTTTAACCAGGGGAGCAGGACACTCCTCACCCCCTAGGTCCAGCAGTGGAGGGCTCAGTTTGAGGCTGGAGACATAGTAGTAGAAAAGCCAAGGGAGAGCTACACCCAGTTGGTCTCCCCCTGCCAAGATTTCCCTTTTACACGGAGCCCATTAAAACGGCTTGGATTAGAATAAGGAATCAGCAGGAGGCTCTTAATGCCCGCTTGAGATAATGTGTGTGTGTCGTGTGTGTTCCTGTGTTGATGAAACAACTCTATCACTTGACTGGGAGTGTACACACACACACACAAACACAAACCGACACTGATCGCGATGCCACAGTCCCAGGCTACAAGGGTACTTGAGTTGGACCACAGGTCAGAGAGGATTCAGATTTCAGACAGCGGCAGCCCACTGGAGGAAACAACAGGCTGGAGAAGGGTGACCTAATGGGGGTCACGAGAACCATCGGAACATGTCCAAGATCGTGGTTGTGTCTCAAATGGCAGAGTATTCCCTAACTAATGCATTACTATGGTAGCGCACTACTATGACATCATATACCCTCTACAGTGCATTAATATAGAACTATTCCATAAATAGTGCACTAATTTGACATCATATACCCTTTATAGTGCACTAATTTAAATATATTCCATAAATAGTGCACTAATATGACATATACCCTCTACAGTGCACTAATATAGACCTGTTCAGTAAATATTGCGCTACTATGACATCAAATACCCTATAGAGTGCACTAATATAGACCTATTCCATAAATAGTGCACTACTATGACATAATATACCCTATATAGTGCACTAATATAGATATATTCCATAAATAGTGCACTAGTATGACATCATATACCCAGTCCAGTGCACTAATATGGACCTATTTCATAAATAGCGCACTAATATGACATCATATACCCTATATAGTGCACTAATATGGACCTATTCCATAAATAGTGCACCCTAGTGCATAGAATGCACCCTATATGTTTCACTAGTATGGTACCCTATCCCCTGTGTACTACACTATTTAATGGCTCCAGGGTTGGACGATTGGTGTTTTCTATCCTTTTGTTTTATGCTCTCAAAAGCTGTGGAGTGGAGTGGGTCTTCAAATGCTTTAAATAATTCTGAGAGCCAGGGAGACCGAGGCAGCTCGAGGCGTAAACAAAACATGACAGTTTGTTCTGTTTTGTGGTCATCCATGAGCTCAGGGGAGGTGGTCTACAGACGATGCAGTGAACTGAAACGCTAGACAGAAGGCCAACCACCCAAAGGTGTGACTCTTTTAGTAATTTTTTTTAAGTTGACTTATCTGTCATTTCAGCCCTTAGTATTTAGCTTGTTATTTTGAAGCCGTCTTGTTGAACGTCATTCATTGACATAAGCTGTTGAAGAGGACACAGAAGATCCGTCCAAGTAGAAATCAATAGTCCTTAACTTCCTAGAACCCCGTTTCCAAAAATGTTGGGACGCTGTTTCAAATGGAAATAAAAACAGAATGTAATGATGTGCAATTCAGTTAAACCCTATATTCTATAGACAATAGTACAAAGACAACATATCAAATGTTGAAAATGAGAAATGTGATTGTTTCTTGAAAGATATATGCCCAATTTGAAATTGATGCCAGCAACACATTTAAAAAAAAATGGGGGCCGGGGCAACAAAATCCTGGAAAATGTGTTTAATGCAAAAAAAACCTGATGAAACATCTCACAACTAATTAGGTTAATTGGCAACAGGTCGGAAACAGATTGGGTTGAAAAACAGCATCCCAGAGAGGATGAGTCTTTCAGAAGTAAAGATGGGGAGGGGTTCACCACTCTGTGAAAGACTGCGCAGGAAAATAGTGCAACAATGACAATAACGTTTCTCAACGTAAAATTACAGAGTTTAGGGATCTCATCATCTATGGTACATAATATCATTAAAAGATTCAGAGAATCCGGAGAAATCTCTGTACGGAAGGGACAAGGCCGAAAACCAATATTGGATGGCTGTGATCTTCGGGCCCTCAGATGGCACTGCATTAAAAACAGACACGATTCTGTAGTGGACATCACTGTATGGGCTCAGGAACACTTCCGAAAACCATTGTCTGTGAACACAGTATGTTACTGCATCCACAAATGCAAGTTAAAACTCTACCATGCAAAGACGAAACCATATATAAACAAGATCCAGAAACGCCAGCGCCTTCTCTGGGCCAGAGCTCATTGAAGATGGACTGAGGCAAAGTGGAAAACTGTCCTGTGGTCTGACAAATAAAAATTTGAAATTATTTTTGGGAATCATGGACGCCGCATCCTCCAGGCTAAAGAGGAAAGGGACCATCTGGCTTGTTATCAGTGCACAGTTCAAAAGCCAGCTTCCGTGATGGTGTGGGGGTGCATTAGTGCACATGGCATGGCTGAAGGACAAAATATACAGGTTTTGGAGCAACATATGCTGCCATCCAGACAGTCTTTTTCAGGGAAGGCCTTGCTTATTTCAGCAAGACAATGCCAAACCACATACTACAACAGCATGGCTCCGTAGTAAAGGCAGGCCTCCAGTCTAGACCTGTCACACATTGCAAACATTTGGCGCATTATTAAACGAACTGTTGAGCAGCTGAAATCCTATATCAAGCAAGAATGAGAAACATTTCACTTTCAAAACTACAGCAATTGGTCTCCTCAGTGCCCAAACGCTTACAGAATATTGTTAAAAGAAGAGGTGATGCAACACAGTGGTAAACATGCCCCTGTCCCAATGTTTTTGAAACGTGTTGCTGGCATCAAATTCAAAATGGGCATGTATTTTCCAAAAACAATACAATTTCTCAGTTTCAACATTTGATATGTTGTCTTTGTACTATTTTCAATTTGATATAGGGATTAAATGATTTGCATTCTGTTTTTGTTTGCATTTTCACAGTGTCTCAACCTTTTTGTAAACAGGGTTGTAGATGTCCACGGTTTTTGCCTGTAGTCATGCTGACTCATTGGAATAGATTGAATCCAACTGATCCAGTTTGCCCTCTCAGATTTACGTGAATATAGTTAAATTGTTTGTTCAGTCCTGTAAACTGATTTTCAAATGAGAGTGCTTGGGAGTGAGACAGCATTGGAGGACATAATTACGGTGTTGTTTCCAGAGACATCAATGGGAGTCCAGACTGTCCCTGTCTCCACATTAAGTCCACATTGGAGGGGGATAAAAGAGCCATAATGACCTCATTACTGGGACCTCATTGTGGCTCCAGCAGCTCCAGTTTCTCCCTGTGCCACGGTAACGAGGGAAGACAGGCGACCCAGTCCCCCTCCTTAATTGACATCCAGAGGTTTTTTTCGTGTGAGCTTTTGGGGTCATCTGATGGTCCTATGAGGATTTGAAGGCTGTGTTCCATTGGGTTCCATTGTTTTTGGAGGACATATTTTGATGAGTGAGAGTCGGTCAGAATCTGTTCATGGGGCACACTACCACTGTCACTCAAACTAAAAGTGACCTATTACTTTTTACTCCTTTCAGCAGCACGAAATGACGCGTTACGGGATGGGAAACGTAATTAGCTGTACTGTTGATATATTCCATTTGAGTGAGCGAGGGAGAGAGTGAGAGATTGATATGCCCTGCGGTCTTCAGCACCTCCTCCTACCTCTTGGTGGCTAAAACAGTCAGTAGCCTATATAGGATGTAGGCTTATGGTTATATGGCTAGAGAGGATTATATCCCAGGCTTTTGAATCCCCATTTCACCCCCAACTAGAACAGCAGTGTTTGTTATGACACTGTTAGGAGATTCTGTGGTTACGGCTGATAGCTGCTCCACTTGACCTATGTCAAATTTTGCCTGTCTCCTGCAGAAGAGTTTGGTTGAGGCTGCACTGGTTCGGCATAACCCGTTCTAACTCCTAAACAGGAGATCCAACAGATTGGATATGAACCTCAGAGTTTTTGCACGTGTGTGTGCCATAATTTTTGCATGTGTATTTTGTGTGTTATATGTTTGTGTGTGTGTTATGCGTTCGCGTGTGTGCGAGAGCAGCAGAGAGTGCCAGGGCCACTGTGTTTCATCTTCTGGACAAGTACTTAATCTGTGACCCAGCATGTGGGATTGTTGAATGTCAGGGGAAATGGACCTTGAGTTTCACACAGCAGGTTTGCGGTTTGCTTCCCCTTGGGAGACCATTGACTTGGAGTGTTTCAGAATCCGAACCATCTATAATTGCATGTGTACCGAACAGAAAATATAAACTCAACATGGAAAAACGTTATTTTTTCAGATTCATGTGAAATACATAGATAAGGACCTAATTACTTTATTTTAATCAGCTGTTTTCCATATGAACTGTAAGTCATGAAAATCTTGGAAATTGAAGTGAAGTTTATATGTTTGAAAAGAGAGAATACACAAACAAGACACAATACACAAAGAAAATAATTACAATTCTATACAAATGATTGGTGAGATATTAAGATGTGAGTGGTGAATATATAATATACATGGATTCACAGTAACAGTATGATATTTCTGTATACTGAGAGATGAACAGAGTTTTTAATGCTGTGTAGTGCATCTTAATGTGGTGAGCAAAGTCTTATAAATCTTTTTTTGACAGAAGGCGAATTGCTAAGGGCCACAGCAGAGGAAATACACTGTTAGTTCAGGTGGCCGCATTTATTTGGTCATAATTGACCCTCAGCCTGTCTGCCCGCCTGTTGGAAAGGGATGAGCGTGGTGGGACAAGTCATCAGCCATCCTGCCTGCACACTCTGTCGCCCGAGAGTTGGTCTTTGAGGGGTTCTATAGATCTGCTGAGAGGCCTGCTTGGAGATCCTTGTGTTATTGCCTTTCCACCAGAGGTTGTGGCAGGTGATGTTGCCTAGGAATTAAAATGATTGGCGCGTGTGTGTGTGTGTGTGGGCATTGGTGTGCTTATGTGTTATTGTGGGGGCACGTGGGTGTGCGCACATGTATGCGTCTGTCTCTGATTGCGGCAGTATTGATCCGCAAGGAGTATAGCTAGAGGTGGACATGGCGTTGTCCGTGCTCAGCTCTTATATCCTCCCCCGAGCCTCCATCTCAAGACTTTAGGCTCCATCTATCGGACCCTCACGTGTGAAAATGGAAGTGTGCTGACTCCTAACGGCCTTCTGAAAGACGTGTTTTCTGAAGACTCCTTTCCTGGACAGCTGTGTGTTGCCAGGGCTCCTAGATCACCAGGCTTTGTCCTGCTAGACAGCATGCGTTTTGAGCTGTATTAGGCCGTATGCACCAGAATTAATACCTTATTTAAGAGGATTCAGGGCAGATGGCGTCCCTTTGTTTGAGGATGTGTATATTATTAGAAAACAAGGTGAACAACAATGCGATAAAATGCTGCGGGACAAATTAGTTCTAAACATACGTTTTTAGTTATTTTCAGATTATTTCTCCAGTGATAAGTGCTTATTTTATTTGTCAGGATGGGACAGTCTGGAACCATCATGAAGGCCTTTTCCAGAACTAGACTACGCACCAAATAACAGATATATTCCCATAACTCCCAGACTCTCATTCAGACCTATTCTTATTCCACCATTCTACGCCTCTCTCCTTCTCATTCCATCTTCTCTCCTCTTCTCCTGCTATCCTCTTCTCCTTATCTCCTCTTCTGCTTATCTCATCTTCTCCTTATCTCTTCTCTCCTCCCTGTTTGAAATTCTCTCAGTAGATCACCCACTCTTTCTAGCCCTCTAATCGCCAGATGGAGAGTAGGCGGTGTGTGTGTTTTTGTGTGATCGCATCTGTGCAAATGCGCAAGTACATATGTGAGGATTGACATGTGTGTATTTTTAAGTGTCCGTTTTTGTGTGGTTTGAATTTGTGTGCTCAAACCTATACAGTCTGCTTACCCTTACAGAACGTTGCCCTTATAGTACGCACACACAGCCTTCACCTGTGGGATATAGCAGGTGGGGGACGCCAATGAGGTTGTGTCATTCTATAACATGAGTAGGTCGGGCGCTCTAAAATTCTCCGCCATGATCACCATTTTTTATCCATCGCCAACGCAGGATTGCAAGTGATGTAGACCCAAAGCGCTAGCTGGCATCATTAGGGACCACTAATCTGTGCAAAATCCAATCTGACGAGACCTTTGCGTCTTGAAATGGGATTGTAGTATATACAGAGAATCTATAAGCTCGCTAGGGAGAGGAAGACGAAGAGGAGAGAGAGGCGCGGAGAGAGTGCACGTGAGGTAGAGAGGGAGAGAGAGAGATACCACGAGTAAGAGCAAAGTCAGAATCCAAAAGCCAGGAAGGAAAAGTATTCAAAGGAAAAAATCCAAATGGATGGGACAAAGCCAGTCATGGAGTCTACTGCAGAGGAGAATTTAGAGGAGAGGGAAGAAAGCAAAGGTACTGTGTTGTCGTTGTGGTATAGCGCGTGTTTCCACCGCACTGTTTACTGCGGTTTAGCCTAACCTACTTGCAATGGCTTCGCTTCCCGCGACACAAAAGCGTTTTATACCCCGCTGCACTGTGGGCACGCTCGAACGACGGTTTCGTGGCATATATGCAATTTGCTAGACGTTACAAATATTTGAATATTGCATACCATTAATGTTTGTTTTATGTCCCACTAACGTTGTTTTTTTTATTTGGACATGTCTTCCGCGACTGAGCGACAAGGGACCGGAGATATGGTCACTCGGTTTTATGGAGCATAGTTAATGCCAATTTGCTTGATTTGCTGCATGTATTATCATAATTACTTTTTCAAAAATTGTAAAATGATTAACGACTTGTGTGGTTGTGTCCCAGAAAAGTCGAGGGCCATTGTCTTTTTTTGTATGCTTTGTCGGTTCAGGTGCGTGTAGGGTAATGGTCAAGGTGCAACATTATCGACATCTCGTCAACTTAACGTTTAAACGTTCGTTGGGATTTCGCCATTTGCAAAGACGGTGTGGGCAAGGTGATAACAACTGTAACATTTGATTTTATGGGAAAGTAGAATTAGTTTACAGATGTTTTGGGTTCTTATTATTTAGCCTATTGTATCTAGTATTAAAGGTGGCGACAGGACGCCTTATGTTGTCATTTATTAAAAAGCACATCCCTCGGGGAATAAGGGATCGGAGATAGCCCATCTATTTTAAAGAAACATGGTCTGCAAGATCATATGCTAAGAGAAGTAAAAAAAAAAGATGTACCATTACGTTTTATGGAATAAACAGTAGGCTATGATTAATCGCCTGAATGTTGCGATCTCGTTGCCTTTGTCCATCCACAAAGCAGTGGGCGGGGCCCACTCAATACGCCCTGTGTATAGGAATGTATAGGGATTCAGTTGCACTAGCTTTGATATTCTGGGTAAAACAACACCGTTGTGTTACCCGTCGGTAATCAGATCAGGTCTACATTATCTGTTCCATTAGCGTATGGCATAATCAATATCATTTTGTCACAGGCTAACCCTTAGTGCAGACGCTGCAGGCTTTTGAATCTGACAGAAGCCAGCGTTGCATACGCTGTTATGTGTACCTCCCAATGTTTGAGGTCAGGAGTTGAATGCACAGAGCTGATTCTAAATCAGGGCTGGATTGTCAGCAGCTGATGCTGTATCCCTCAGGGCTAGCCTGTCACCTCACAGGCCCGATCCTTCCACGGCGCTTGTCTCCATCCATTTACCACACAAGACGGCCCCGTCTCTAACCCAAATCCATACAATATGTTTATACGCGATGTATAAATACTCTATTTCTTGGGGCTTGCTGTAGCCAAGAAAGAAAGAATCCTTATTTAACGCCTCGTGTGTTTAATTGTCTTAACTGACCTTCGTGGTCATAGGACCACTAACTTCCTACAGAATGTGTCTCTACGAAGTAATGACTGTAATCCGCAGTTGGAGAACAGGGCTTTGTGGTTGTGGTATTGTTTGTCTTCGTCCACAACTGTTGACGTTCCTCCATAATCCCCATCATCTCTGAAACGGAAGAGATTTGTAGTGAGTCGGGGCAAATGGTTGACGCGCCGCCATTGCCATGTAAGGAGCTTGTGAGCTCCGCGTGCCAAGTGCCTGCGTCCAGCCACAATCGAACCCTCGCCACGGCAACGGGGATCTAACGTCAGTGGCGTGGTAACAGCTGTGGATTCAGGCGACCGGGGAGCCTTGGAGGGATTTTACCAAATCCACGCTCGTGGGCCCAACACCTCGGCAGAGGCGTGCATCACAATTCATAACGTAATCTGACAGATATTTGACCCAACATCAAATCCCCTTTGTAATGTAGCCTATCAAAAATCTCCGCTGACATGTGTCACGCCCACTTTTCTGACACACTCAGAACCCACGTCGGCGTTGATTCTGAACGCCCAAATTGGCGTCCCTCCATCTGTTTCCGCCAAAGCCCTCGAGGAGTTTAGAGGGAGTTTAGATATAGTAGAGACAGGGAGAGAAAAGAGAGTGAGGAGAGAGAGAGAGATTAAAATATTACAAATGCGTGATAGTCTCATGTGGCCAGTCATTTCTCAGTATAGGCTATATCCCTGTCTGCCCTCTGAACCCTTTCTGCCCT
>JACXGI010001571.1:76583-89836 GCA_016801175.1 Esox masquinongy
AGGGACTGACCTGATGGAATGATACACCCCCCCTCACAGGGACTGACCTGATGCTACTGGGCCAGTTCACCTGCCCCCCCCCCCCCCCCCCCAGGGACTGGCACGGGGCAACAGAAGAGGTAGTCAGTGACATAACTCAAAGTGGGCTGCCGTGCGCAGAGCGAGGCATTACGTCATCCTAGCCAGGGCGGCAATATGGCGGACGGGGGTGATGAGGGCCTAGGAAACGGAGGCCGCTCACTCACCACCGTTCCGGCTCGGCGGAGGCCGCAGACACGCTGTGCCGCGCCGGCTAATCTCACTAACACCTGCATCGATGTGCAGCGATGTCACGGTGAGCGGCCCGGCTGGCGTGGTGCCATCTCCATTGCCAGGGAGGTGGCACAGGGGCCAGCCGCACAAGAAATGCCCGGCCCAGAGAAGGCTCCGGAAAGATCCATCTGGGCTATAGGTCCGTTCTCCGTGAGGAGGACTGTTGTTTATCGGGCGTGGGTGGGGGGGGGTGGGTGGGCATAGGTAAGGGTGGGCTTCCTCTTAGCTTTTTGGGTGTCTCAGTCTCTTGTATCTATGCTGTCATAAGTGGGTCTCTGACCTACAGTGATGCTTTCGCTTAGCAGGATTCCCACTTTGACATTTCCATGTCAATTGTCTCTATTTTTGTCTGCCTCTCTCCAATCTTCCTCTGTCTATATTTTTCTCTGTGAATTTGTTCTACCCCGGCCTTTGGTCATTTCTCTTGGTCTGTTGCTCTCTCTGTCATACCCCATTTCCATTCTTGTACTCTCAAATCCACTATCTCAATCTCTCTCATCGCCCTCTCTCCTCACTCCAGCTCTCTCTGACTTTAACACACACACACAAACACCCTGAAGGTGTTTTGTGTTGTAGGAGCATTAGAAAGCCATCACAAAGGCAGAGATTTGCACAGGGTATAGCTTCCATATGAGGAGTATGTGTCTCTGTGTGTTTGTGTTTGCCTGTGCTCTCATTGTTTCACATTCAGAGGTGCTATATTAATGGGGCTGTCTCCACTTATAGGTACTCTGTCTGTGTGAATGTCTGACTTGCGTCTCTTGTTGTCTTCGATCCTTGTCTATGTGCATGTCCAGTGTGTTTTATGTTGTTTGTCAGTGTGTTTCTAGTGTGTAGTATGTTGCCTATGTCCATGTGTTTGGAGGGTGTATTACATTGTGTATGTCAGTGTGTTCTAGTGTATATTATGTTGGGTATGTCAGTGTGTTTCCAGTGTGTATTACGTTGTGGATGTCAGTGTGTTTCTAGTGTGTATTACATTGTGTATGTCAGTGTGTTCTTGTGTATATTATGTTGTGGATGTCAGTGTGTTTCTAGTGTATATTATGTTGTGGGTGTCAGTGTGTTTCTAGTGTGTCTTACGTTGTGGATGTCAGTGTGTTTCCAGTGTGTATTACGTTGTGTTTGTAAGTGTTTCTAGTGTGTATTACATTGTCTGTGTCAGTGTGTTTCTAGTGTGTATTACGTTGTGGATGTCAGTGTGTTTCCAGTGTGTATATCACGTTGTGTATGTCGGTGTGTTTCCAGTATGTATTACGTTGTGGATGTCAGTGTGTTTCCAGTGTGTATTACATTGTGCATGTCAGTGTGTTTCCAGTGTGTATATCACTTTGTGTATGTCGGTGTGTTTCCAGTATGTACACATTGTGCATGTCATGTGTGTTGTGTGTTCCTTTTGTCTTCAGTAAGGCCTCTGCAGGTGAATGAATAACACTGAGTGGCAGGTTGGCACAGCGTGTGTTGTTCCTATGCGATGCCAACGATGCCAACCTCCCGCAGGTCTACCTGGCCCTCCTCCATGGCCTACTGACGACCAATCTGCCCACTTAACTCACGTCCCATAAACCTCCGCCTGCCCGATTAACCCGGGTCATTGTTAACGGCGACATCGAGACGACCAGGATCATAAAGAGACGGTCTGACTCCTCCCAGAGAGGTAGAAGAAGCAAAAGGCAAAGGGGATGATGATGTATTAGTATGAACACTGACTGAAAATACATTCTATGGAGAATAAATGGGCATGAGTGTAAAGTATGAGTATGTGTGTGAGTCTGTGTGAGTGTAAAATATGAATGCGTATGAGTGTGTGTGAGTGAAAAATATGAATGCGTATGAGTGTGTGTGAGTGTAAAATATGAATACGTATGAGTGTAAAATGCGAATGCGTATGACTGTGTGTATGAGTGTAAAATATTAATTCTTATGAGTGTAAAATATGAATGTGTACGACGAGTGTGTGTATGAGTAAAATATGAATGCGTACAAGTGTGTGTATGAGTGTAAAATATGAATGTGTACGAGTGTGTGTATGAGTGTAAAATATGAATGCGTATGAGTGAAATATATGAATGCGTCTGACTGAGTGCATGATGTGGCGGGAGTCAAATCCCCAGCACAGCTGGATGAGTTAAGCCTGATTTCCCACCGGCTCCTGTAAGGGTAGAGGGTTAGGGGATCACTGCCGGGATAAAGTATTGATCACATGAGGGAGTTGCAAATGAGAGTCGCAGCAGGATTTATACGCTACATGTGTTGGCAGATGTTGACATTGCGCACTAGTATCCTTAATAATCACGGCGGAGCAGGACTCGGCTATAGGATGTGGGACAGATTGGGGTCAGAGGGAAAGTGTGACAGTTACTCCTTACATGATCCTTGCATTGTACCGGCCTGATATCCCACCGAAATACCCGGAAGTGTTATCAAGATACTACGATTCACGGCCCCAAATGGAGTGGTGTTTTGGATGTGGGAGTTTTGGATGTAAATGCCTTACATCCAGTCCTGGCTTGCCCATTATGTACAGCCTGAACAGGCCAGCTAATAGCCTTCAACAGTAATGGGCGAAAGAAAGCCTAGCGGTTCTGACCGGCAACCGAGCCGGCAAGGTGAAAAAGATCTGTCGTTCTGTCCAAGCGTGCGGCCGTTAACCCAACAGTTCCCAGGGTGCTCACTGTGGCAGCCCACCACACATCTCCAGCTGGCAGGGATTGTGGTCAAAGCGGAAGCCATGTTCTAGTTGGACGTTGTGTGCAACAAATAACGTCTTCCTCTAAACGCAGTGTTCCTTCATTGGATAGAAAGCCAGCCAATCTAGTAACGTAACTTTTAACAATGTGCGTGTATTAATGAAGCAGTAACAGCGATAGTTACTTTCGTAACTCCAGTTCTTTGAGTGGAGCGTCGCCCATAGGGGCTTCGCTCCTATTGGTTTACCCCTCTGCCAATAGGCAGTCACTGAAAATTTAAATATGCAAATCACACCTCTCATGGCCATCTGCCCCATGGCTATAAAAGTGGGTCTCACACCTTGCTCAGTCTCCCGGCATACCTTTCTTCATGAGAAAAGCAGTCAGAGACCGGTCAGGGCATGAACCCTATGGGCGACGCTCCACTCATAGAACTGGAGTTACGAAAGTAACTATCGTTCTACTTCGTGAAGCTTTGCCCATAGGGACTTCGCTCCTATTGGTTTAGGGCAAAGCGAGCGAACCCAAGATGTACTCCCTGCCGGTCACCAACCTCACCAAAGAGGCAAGTGCCTAACAGGACGGCTCAGGCACGGAATACCAACCGCGCCACTGAGCCGCTTCCATCCCGCTCAACCACTGCCACATACGTTTGCGCACTGACAAACAGTCCCAAACGAACGCACACACGGCACCAACCCAACCAGTACCTCCTCAATCACTAAAAACTGAATTGGAGCGTCTGAGTCCAGCCCAAAAAACACACAGAGACCCGGACTTGGCGCACAAACAGATGCTCAAGCAAACACAATGCGAGCGTCGGACCAAAAAGCCGTACTGGCAAACCGGAACACCGGACGGAACCATATCAATGCACCGTCCCAGCCGACATCACTCACACTCCAGTCTCAGCCACACTGAGCACAGAGTGAGCCAACGTACCCATAGCCATGTCATGCAAGTAAAATCGGACAAAAGGCGAAGGCGTCCCCCAAGACGCCGCCTCGCAAATGTCCTCCACCCCCATGCCTCTGAACAGGGCGGCCGAGGCCACCACCCCACACGTGGAGTGCGCCCCAAACCCCCTAGGCGCAGGAGTACCATGTGACACGTAGGCCAGATCAATCACCTCACACAACCAGTGAGACAGACGCTGTTTCGACAACGGCTGCCCCACCTTGGGGCCTTTGTGACACACAAAGAGCTGGGGCGCGGTCTGCATCGCGGCTGTGCGCTGCACATACTGTGCCAAAGCGCGCACCGGGCACAGACGATGCAACCTCTCCTCCCTCGCTCCCGCATGGGGAGGGGGAGAAAATGCCCACAGTACCATCTTCATGGAACGAAACGACGACTTGATCACCTTAGGCAGAAATGCCGGGTTATGGAGCAACACAACTCTGCTGCCATCGCCGTTGATGGCGAGACAGCCAGGCTGCGTCAACAGCGCACAAAGGTCACTGACCCGCTTAGCAGACGTCAGTGCCAACAAGAGCGCCGTCTTAAGGGATAGCGTCCTCAACGGTATCTGATCAATAGGTTCGAACGGCGCGTCACACAGCGCCTCTAGAACCAAAGTCAAATCCCACTGCGGCAACATCCGCCGAGCCACCGGGCGGAGACAGCGGGACCCGGCCAGAAAACGTTTCACCAATGGATGACTAAACACAGAGACTCCATTGAACCCTCCATGACACGCCGAGATCGCAGGGGTGATCAGGATGAGCGACAGCCCCTCCGTCCACACCCGAGACACAACAGGGAGAGTACACTGGAGAGGGGGAAACGCGTACAGCAGTACTCTCGACCACGGCCGCTGAGACAACGCGTCCACGCCCAACGGCGGCCTGTCCTGCGCACAAAGAGAAAACCACAGAGGGCAGTGCGTGTCCTCCCGGGACGCGAACAGATCCACCTGTTCCTTCCCGAAACGTCTCCAGACCTCGACAACAATGTCGGGATGAAGACGCCACTCATCGTCCCGGGGACCCCCCCGAGACAACAAGTCTGCGCCCACATTGAGCTCTCTGGGAATGTGAAGAGCCCTCGGGGACCTGAGGTGCACCTGCGCCCATTCCCAGATCTGCACCGCCAACAGGTGTAGGGGTAGAGACCTGACCCTGCCTTGCCTGTTTACGTACGCAACCGCCGTGCGATTGTCTGATAACATCAACACGTCCCGGCCCCGCAGGGTCGGTGCGAAATGCAGCAGCATGCGCCTGATCGTGTCTCACTCACAGCCAGTTGATGTGGCGCTCCGACGGAGACCACACCCCTCTTACAGAGTACGACCGGCACGTCCCGCCCCAGGCCGTCAGGGACACGTCCGTAAAAACCGGGACCCGAACCGACACTCTGCCCATGGGAACCCCACGTAGCAGACTGCGAGGGTCCCTCCAGTATGCAAGGTCCGACTCCAGAGAGCTTGGGACCTTGATCAACCGCCGCCGGTGACGCACAGGATCCAACCGGAGACGTGCGAACCAGCGCTGTAGGCCCTGCATGCGCAGCAGGCCAAAAGGGACCACCGCGTGGGCTGATGACATCAAGCCCAGCAGTGACATGACCGAAAACACCGACACGTACGCAACGGCCGGACGTGGTCCAGGGCCCGCAGAGTAGCCTCTCTCCACGCCTCGGACACGCGCGCACTCGTAGACACTATGGATAACTGGAGCCCCAGAAACACCACCAGTTGACTGGGCTGAGGAGCACTCTTTTTCCAGTTCACCGCGAAACCCAAGCGAGTGACCTGAGTCACCAACCTGAACGTGTGAACCCGGGCCTGTTCCGCCGAGTGTGCCAGCACCAATAGGTCGTCCAGGTAGGCCAGGACCCTGACCCCCTGACACCTCAGCGGTCCCAATGCCGCCTCCACGCACTTGGTGAAAGTGCGGGGGGCCAACACGTACCCGAACGGAACCCGTGTGTACTCGTACGCCTGGCCCTGAAAGGCAAACCGCAGGAACTTCCTGTGGCGAGGTAGGATTGGGACATGGAAGTAAGCGTCCTTCAAATCGATGCTGACGCAAAAATCCCCGGGGTGCACGCACTCCAAGAGATGTTTCGTCGTGAGCATGCGAAATGACCTCTTCGACATGCATTTGTTCAAAACGGGCAGGTCGAGAATCGGCCTCATGACTCCCGTTTTCTTGGGCACCAGGAAATAAGGGGAATACAGCCCCTTCTCCCTCTGCTCCAACGGGACTAGGGACACAGCCTCCTTTTCCAGAAAGTCAGCAAACTCCCCCTGCAGGGCAGCAACCTTCACCGGAGATACCATTACCGTCTCCACAAGCCCTGAGAACGGGGGAGGCGGGCAGTGAAACTGCAGCGCGTTACCCTTTTTCAGTGTCCTGTCCAACCAGCCTGGCAGTGTGCACAGACGACGCCACTCTGAGTAGAACAGAGAGAGTGGACGAGCACGCAGCTGGGGAGCTGTGGCCAGCCATTGACTGTACGCTTCCGCAGACCCGACCACCGCGGGGGGCCGTCCGCAAACAGCCACCCCGCCCAAGGTGGGGCCAACCCGAAAGGGAGAGGAAGACGCATGCGCCACCTGGGCCGAGCTGTCCATCTCCCTATTGGTTACAGCCGTAACCATGGAGATAGAGTCTCCAGCAGGCGGCGCAGTCGAGTACAACTGGCCTGTTACCTTAGTGGGGCAAGCGGAGAACTCCTCCTCGCCTAACAGAACCCTGCCCGGGCTCCCACACACGCTAGCCACCTCGGCGGCGGCAGTAGGGGGAGCCACAGACTCATGGAGTCTCTGACTGAGGGCAGGAAGACCGCTCAACTGACCTACCCGAACATGCAACAGTCGTCTGCAATGAAGGCTCACTCACCCATAAATAAGGTGCACACACAGCTTTATTTATTAACACAGAGGAGCTCCCCACCAAACGACACAGGGTGGGGAAGCGTCCGAGGGACACCCCCCCCCAAAGAGTCAGGTACGGCGCCTTTTGAACGGAGGGACCTTCCTTGTTCCTTGTCCCTTGTTCTGCTGGCGGATAGGAGGAGGGGACGGCCTCGGGAGGCGAGGTTCCTTCCCCTCACGCTGCACCGGTCGAGCTGCATTCGGTTCCGATGCGCCCGTTGACCTGGCCCGGCGATGTTGCTGACGTCGACGCAGCTGACCCGCAGGTCTCTGTGACATGGAAACCTCAGGGGGGGCAGCGGACGCCGAAGATGAAGCAGGAACCGGCAGAAGGGGACCCAGCTGGATACGCTCCTCCCTGTCCTTCTTCTGGCGCACCAGGGCCTCAGTGACCATAGCGCCAAAGAGCGCGTCCTCCTGCAACGGAGCGCTGAGGAAGGGCAACTTCTCAGGCTCCTTCAGGGAGGTGAGCGCCAGCCACAGCTGCCTGACCTGCACCACTGACGTGGCCATCACCCAGCCGGCCGAGAGAGAGTTGGCCTGGGTGAGTTTGAGGATGGCCGCCAAAGCCCTTGCCACCTTACTCAGTCGCGGATTAAGCCAATGCCTATTGTAGCAGGAATGTTTTATTTCTTATTGGCTGTTGAAGGCCAAGGTTTCCACTTCATCCATGCCTTAAAGCAGGCATTTTTTTTCCAGCTGTGGAGTGGAGATGAATGTCTGTTTGGTGATCCACGCACAGCTCTGTTGGGAATCTTCCCATAATGCAATGCAAGAGGAAGAAGAAGTTTTCATAAAATGAATACAGACGGAGCTCCTTAACTGGAATTGCCCCCTGAGGCAAGAGAACAGACTGGCTTGAAATATTCACCAGGCTATAGTCATTATTAGCAAAATGTATTTAATTCCAAATCTAGTCAATGTACAGTTGACATATTCGTTGCCGACTTGCTTTTAATACAGTTATGATGATTTAAGCTGTTCCACTTTAATGTTTTATCATAATGTTTCGTAACGTCCCATAATTGTGTGTCATACTGTGACTCATAATTTGGAGCAGGGAAATCCCTTTGGAAATACATCAAGTTTGGTGTCTACTGTAATAGATGTCTGTGAAAGTTGGACACGGGTTTGTTCTTTTGCCGGGCTTTGGTCCCGTCTGAAGGCATGGATACTGTAGTGGCTTCTCTGGCGGGGGGGTGACCCATTTTCCAAACGGGATGAAACAAATTCTGGATTACCTGACTGAAGGCAAAATAATTATGCATGAGGGCGTACTCACACAGCCCCGGAACGGAGAAACAAATTGGAATGAGCGAAGTGTGTCCTCTGCAACCCCTTTGGACCTTCCAGAATCTCCTGTAATGTGCGACTTCTCAACTTCACTTTGTTTGAACCTTTTTAAGACCGTGTTTGGTTCGATGTCCTGTTCACTGAACCCTCCCTAAGGTGTTTGTGTGTCTGGGGCGTGGGGTAGCGTTCTTCTGCTCTGCGTATGTGTGGGAAACCCGGAGGCGCTGAGCCGCTGTGTGTGGAGTCAGCTACTGGGCCTCTCAACTGGGTCGTGGGTAACACGCTGCCATGGCAACCGCTATTCAGCAGGCCCTGGGCCAAAAATCTCTCTCACTTCATCTCACATTTTCTCTCATTTCCTCCCTCCCTCTCTCTCTTCATCTTGCCTTGATTTCCTGTCTCTTATTTGTTTTTCGGCTCTCAAGCTATCCTGTCTCCTCTCCTAGCCCCCCCACCCACCCACCCCCCACACTCTTCACCTTCGCGGCATCATGAAGCAGTGGGTTGAACTCCTTGAGAGCAGAACCACTATTCTGAACGCGGTGGGTGAGAGAGTGTTTTGGAGGCCCTCGCTATATTCTCACGTTTGCCGGAAAATAGGCTACAACGAAATGCAGTTTCCTGTTTTGCCACTATTGTCTCTTCTGCACTTTACTAAAGGCAAGGGCTAGTTATGTACAGTCTTGAGACACCCCCAAACCATAATACCGTTGCCTCCATGTTTTACGGTTGGTACGACGTTCTTATCTCAAAGACCGTTTGGTTTTCCGCCATATATGGCGTCTGCATTGCAGCCAAAACACTTCCCCTTTGACTCTCTGGCTGAGAACACGTTGGTAATGGTCTTTACCCGGGGGCGGTCTGTCAAATGTCAGTCGTCTTTATATTTGTTTTGATATATTTTGTTTTGAGTGCGGAGGCGTCTTCTTTCCCGACGTCCCAAGTAGGCCGTGTTTGTTTGGTGTCTTTGTCTTACAGTTGCCTCATGCACTTTGACATGGATAGTGATGAGGCCTGTAGATCCCTTGATGTTGCTGTGGGGTTTGATCATGGCATGATGTGTTACCACACACCCATATGGTTAAGACCAAACCTGATCAAGTTTCTAATTCTAATGAAAGGCTGGACCCTTGTTTTGGTGCACCTGATTTTAATTTTAGCCATTTTATGTGAAGCTAAGTGTAGGAGCGTGCTTACTAATTGCATATCTGTTTATTTTAATGGCAAAAATGGTTTCAGAGTTTTGGTGTGATTTGTTAAATTCGAAGTTAACTCAGACATGCGTGTGTTGAAATATGTAAATTGGTGTACTTGTGGAGACAAACAATTGAGTAAATGGAGACAATGTATAGTGTGACATGTGGCCTCTGTACGTCTTCTGGGCGTGTGGGACTCATTTCACAACTGCGAGAGAGATTGGCAAAGTGAGAGAGATGGTTTGACATCGTGCCGTTGCCAACATTTTCCTCTAATGAAGGGGCCATTGATTTCCATTCACGCCTGCCTGTTTCTCATTAGACCACTTTAACTGCGGTGATAAATGCTCGGTTCAGCAGGCTGGCAGTCACAGCTGCAGGCGTGGAGTTTCAAAGCAACGAGGTGGAGGTCTGAAGCATTCGATTTGACTCGGGGTGGGGGCAAAAGACTAAAGGGGTTCAACCTGTTGGGCCCATATTGACCAACCTATTGGAGCTCTGTGTTTTTACTGCATCGTTTAAAGCAGAAAGTGGACCGTTTATTTTCACTGGGGGGCACCACTCTAGGGGAGCAACAAAACCTGTCATTCCATATCGGTAGTACCCAACAGCACTGTCCTACATCCAACCAACACCCTTTTAATGAATGCTTTCACAAGTGGCTAGTTTCTATCAATTACCTTGACAAAATTTACTACAAAGCGATAGGGTTAGTTGTCTAGTTTTATTTGAACTACATGGGCCCACTGTCAAATGCGCAAATGGATTGAAACACTTCCGCCACAGGAGAAAAAAACTGAGCTTAAAGAGCAACTACTCTCTGATTTGACCTAGATTTCTGGTCTTACTAATTGCTTGCAATTTTCTGGCTAATTTCACCAACTGCAAGATTGTCAGTGAGTTTTTGTTTACTAGATGGGTATCAAATTAGTTTCAGTTTTTTTTTGAAAACCAGCTGGCTAACGTTATTTGTCATTTGCAAACATTAAAGCTAAATTGGATGTAACTGTAATTCATATATCCTGTGCAATTCTTATATTGCCTGTACTTGCAGATCAAACTGTGCATTGGCAAGAAGTCCACCTGGGAGGAGAGCTGTTCAGACTACAGCTTTTTAGTTTCTGCGACAATATTACCTTTAGACACATACGCGTTCCTGAGAGGAATATCGTGACTGTAAGTTATGAATGAAAGCAGCTAATAGCTCAAACCTTTCAAAAGCTAGAGTTAAATTTGCAGAAGTGAAATAGAAAGCACTCTATATGATAACTGCTATGCATTCCTAGATGGACCAGCGCCAGACCGCGGACCGGGGTTTGAGAAACGCTGCCGTAGATTCGCTCTATGCAAATAGAGTCTGTAAGTTGAAAACAGGATAGTCACTCTTGACTAGTGTTGGATTATCAAGAGTTGTCCCTCAACACATTGTTACTTCATTAACATTAATGGAATACAGATCTGTTATACAACACTTGCTTGGTCTCTGTGCTCTTATGCAACTAACTAACGACTCATCCCGGAGTCTCAGCTTCTTGCTCAGCAAGTGTATTTTCCGGATAAGCCAACCTTAGTGCTTATCACTGTGGGTCCAGCTAGTATTGCTGTTAGTATGCATACAACGTTGTCACTCTATCAGTGCCTGTCACAAAGGGGTGACAGTGAAGTCCATGCATAGCCATGTGAGTGGTTGTGTAGACTGTTGAAAGCAACACTCAATGATTCACTAATGGTTGACCATATTATGGGATGCAATTAACAGCCAACTCTGTTTCCCATTACGAAATAAACTAAATAGGCCAGGCCCCTTTTCTTTTCAGTCGTATTCTAAGCCTCATCTACTGAACGAAGAAAAACTGCTTGCAAAATAGCAAACATACATATATTTACCTTTATTAAACATTTGGAGAACTACCTGTAAAAGAAAGGTCATGCCACTCTTGAAGAAATTCCAGCATCTGTAATTATGAAGTGTGAGACATGCCAATTGGAGCACGTTGTCATGGAAACAGCTAAGTGGCACATGCAAGAGAGTGCAATTTTTTTTCCCCAAAGTAACTTTGCACGTTTGCAGCAACCAAGCTATTTATAACAGGCAGTTATATAAGCCTCAACACTTGTCTTCAAGTTAATGTGTTTTTTTCTTTTGGTTTTTTTCCCGTCCTTTCATTCTGTCTTCCGTCCTCTGACAACACTGCTGTTACCTCCCACTCTGAGGAACCAGTAGTACTGCCAGCCTACAAATTTCCCATCGTCTTCCACAATGGTCCTTCTTCACAGCTCTTGCCGTAATCCTTTGTGAGCTCGCCACAGTGCATGGTTAACGCAACGTCAGATTGAATGGTCTTGAAACAAAAGAAATAAATTCACTGGAAAACCAAGGGAAATATCAGGCCAAGTGCAGAACTCATTCCTTTGCCATATGACAATGTATTCTTTATTACTGCCTAACCAGATAACCCGCGTCCCACCTGTTCTGAACCAGTAGTCTGTAGACTGAAAATCTGGCATGTATGTAATCATTATATGTTAATGGTCAGCACCGGCATTACGCCTGTGTTTTGTTACCACTGGTCCGCATTGCTCCTGGCTGATGCTCTCTAAAAAATTCACGTTAGGAGATCTGATCTTCCGCCCTCCTGGTCTCCGTCCGTGTCATTACAATACGTTCGGTATACGACCCAGTCGTGTTCGCTGGCGGCCCAGAAATCTGTGGTGACGATCTGCTAGTTGCCAATTATTTTTATTGACCATGAGTCACTAATGGCGTCCGTCAAAAGGGATTTGTGAGGGTTTCTCTTCAGAGGCCAGAAGGCCACGGACGGAACGGTGGGAGCAGTAATATGTAACCGGGAAAGTCGAGATGCTGAAGTAAAGCCACACCGTGGCCCTTTGGAGTTGATGCAAGAGGGATCCACAAGAATGCAAGAACACCAATAAATCCCTCTGTTGGTCAGATTTAACCGGGGCCGCCGAACTCGAATCAAACAGTCACAGCTGCCGTCCAGGAAATGAATCGTGTGTAATGAAGACGTGTGCCGCGTTATTGGCTAGCACAGCTGGGAAATCCTCCCCTGCCTCTAAGTAGCTATGTGTCTTCCCCCCCAACACCCCACCCGGCAGGTTGCTTTGAATGCTGCATCAAGTGTCTGGGCGGAGTGCCCTATGCCTCCCTAGTGGCCACCATCCTGTGCTTCTCGGGCGTGGCGCTCTTCTGTGGGTGTGGCCACGTCGCGCTTACCGGCACACTGACCATGCTGGAGAACCACTTCTCGCGGATCACCAGTGACCACGCCACCCTCACGGCCGTGTGAGTAATGCACGTGTGTGTGTGAGCGTGTGTGTGTTAAAACGCATCTCCTCTCTGCGTGCTGCGGCTCAAAGTCCCTCGGACTCTCCCCTCCTAATGTCCCGGTGTCTCTCGGCACAGGATCCAGGTCATGCAGTACACCATCTACGGCATCGCCTCGTTCTTCTTCGTGTATGGGATCGTCCTGCTGGCCGAGGGCTTCTACACCACCAGCGCCGTCAAGAAAGAGCTCCAGAGTGAGTTCAAGACCACCGTGTGTGGACGCTGCATCACGGCCACGGTGAGACGCCGGGAGACACGTGCTGACGTTGCACTTGTGAACACGCACACACGCGCGCAGTCACGTTCACACATTCAACCGCACGTGACAGTTGTGCGTTCACACTGTACACACACTGTTGTGCATTTAGGCGTGCTTGCACACACACACACACAGCCCTGGAGGCTAACTCTGGCACAGTTTGTCCTCTGTACCCTGATTAGTGTAATTGCTGCAGATGTCCAGTAACATCAGCCGGGGAGATTTCTAAGGCTGGTATGGGAGGCCTGTGTTCTCCTGAGTGTCGTCAGTCTAA
>JACXGI010001572.1:0-89479 GCA_016801175.1 Esox masquinongy
AATTTTCTGAGATACTGAATTTGGGGTTTTCATTAGTTGTCAGTTATAATCATCAAAATTAAAAGGAATAAACACTTGAAATATATCAGTATGTGTGGAATGAATGTATACATTATACAAGTTTCACTTTTTGAATGGAATTACTGAAATAAATCAACTTTTTGATGATATTCTAATTATATGACCAGCACCTGTATATGAAGTTTCTTTGCAGAACCTTGAAGTTTCATTGCAATTTTCTTTTTATCAGGAATGCTGTTTCAATATTATTGGCTAATTTAGTCCAATCAATCAATCAATCAATCAATCATTAATTCCAACCAATCAGAGCACTTTAAGTGAAAAAGCGTTCTAGCGTCTTGAGAGGACAGGTTTGCCTCGGGACAGTTTTTTTTTTCATGTCACTTTATCGAGTGAAGTGCTGTACATTTATTAGACGGTTAATAAAACATGTATACATATAAAAGAACTTGAAATACAAGCAGGTTTTTAAAGGGCTAGTTTGTCCAAAAATCATATTTCGGTGACAGTCCCCTTACCCCGAGTTTGTCCTTCAGGCACATAGTCATTTTCTAAAACAAACCATTATTCAGCTCTGTCTAAGTCAGTAATTAGCGTTATTAGCATCGTAGAAATTCATCAATCAATCAAATTTATAAATAAATAATTCATGAATTTATAAATTCATGAATGGAAACCGAACGTACACCTTTCATAAAGCTGCATTGCAAGCGGAAAACTACTCTTAAACACTCCAAATTAAGTGGTGTTGTTTACCTCAAAGAACATGATGTTGTATTCCTCGAAATTTAATTTTTGTGATATATTTCAAATAAACAGGTACTTCCCGTGTTTACTTGTCAGTTTTGTTCACAATTGTATCAATCCACGCGTTCATTCGGGAAGAGTGTTATACACAATAAAGGCAAGTCAGTATTCACTAGCTAGAAAGCAAATTACCTATTTCGTCTTTAATATTCACCTTGGACAGTCAACCTTTATTTGAAAGGAAAAGGCATATATATTATGTCTGACTCTGAAAACGAGCAGGAAGAACATTTCTGAAGGATAGAGCCTTACTTGTTCCAACCATAATACACCGTTGATGAATTGACTGAATAGACGCTTGAATAGCAGCAAAAGGGGGGCAATGGTGAACACGTTAATCTCCAACCCTTGCCCAGAATATCCGGAGTCAATGTGTCCTTTGTGTATTATAACATATTAATCGGAAGTATTACTTACAATCTGTCTTGTCTCCACGGGCTGAGACAACCTCTGTATTAAAATGTTTCTCGCAAATATGTTGTCTTGTTGGCGAAGTTGCTCCACTGATTTCCTCACAATACGACTCGGGAGAAGCAGAGGTATTGTCCCAATTGCAGAGCGGGTAGAATTTAATTAACTCAAGATCCACGAGTAGGCAAACGAGCCGACAGAAGTCAACGCCAATACAAACACAGGAAATCCAGAAGTTCAAAGTTTATTTATCAAATGCATCGAATAATGCAGCATCATCCTGCACAATTAAATTCTTGTGACATGGCACACGACATCCATGTAGTAAGAATTAAGAAATATATAAAGCAAAAATATAGCAAAAAATATAGCAATAATATACATGTGTAAACTAGATCAGCGTCTTGTGAGCAACATTATTAAAGAAACACTTCCGAGTCACGAAAATTAGGACATTTTCAATATAAAAGAGAATGTATTACTTCAAAACTGACACAAATTGAGTTTATTCATGGTTTAAGAAAATGTACCTCTCAAAACATTGACAACAATTCATATTTTATCATATTTAAGAGTCATTTCAATAAAAAGTGGGTACACAAGGGCAAAATTCAGACAATGCCAATGACTGAATATGGAATACATATTGCCTCATTGCTCATAAACTATTGAATATTCCACAGAGAAAGCAACGTAGGAAATGTTCAGGAGACTGTGTAGAGTAAGTCCAACCTGTCTAATCATGGGGAATGGTGTGCTACATCTAGCAACACAATATTTTCCACACCTTCTTTAGGCACCAATGCAAAACACTATAATAGACTGTACATGTACGTACTGCCCTGTACAGAGAAAAACTGTTCTATACGCCGCAGTGAATGTATTGTAGGAAATGTTCAGGAGAGTGGATGGATAGAGTGACTATAGACAAAAAAATCAAGGGGCACTGTGTATTTGCAATTGTTGCTGGCATTTTACTCCGCCCATACCATTGGCCACAATGTAACTCAATGGATATGAAATGCATATTGACTCATACAGAAAAAACTATTCTATACGCTGCAGTGAATGTATTGTAGGAAATGTTCAGGAGACTCTATAGAGTGATTATATGCAAAAAAAATCAAGGGGCACTATGTATTTGCAATTGTTTCTGTATGAGTCAATATGTATTTCATATCCATTGAGTTACATTGTGGCCAATGTTATGGGCAGAGTAAAATGCCAGCAACAATGGTACCAACACTTCCTCCGAGAGCAACTTCTCCCAACCATCCAAGAGCAGTTTGGTTACGAACAATGCCTTTTCCAGCATGATGGAGCACCTTGCATAAGGCAAAAGTGATAACTAAGTGGATCGGGGAACAAAACATTGAAATTTTGGGTCCATGGCCAGGAAACTCCCGAGACCATAAACCCATTAAGAACATGTGGACAATCCTCAAGAGGCGGGTAGACAAACAAAAACCCACAAATTCTGACTAACTCCAAGCATTCATCATGCAAGAATGGCCTGCCATCAGTCAGGATGTGGCCCAGAAATTAATTGACAGCATGTCAGGGGGGATTGCAGAGGTCTTGAAAAAGAACGGTCAACACTGCCAATAATGACTCTTTGCATAAACCTAATGTAATTGTCAATAAAAGCCTTTGACACTTATTAAAATGCTTGTAATAATACTTCAGTTTACCATAGTGACATCTGACAAAAATATGTAAAGACACTGAAGCAGCAGACTTTGTGAAAATTAATATTGGTGTCATTCTCAACACTTTTGGCTACGACTGTACAGTCGTTTTGGGGCAGTTTTCACTGCCAAGTTTGCTTGTCTGGACCAAGTGAGGTCATCCTTAATGAACACACTGAGAAATTTGAATTTGGAATTTGGAGACTCTCTCCACTTCAGCTCCATCGATGTGTATGGGGGCATGACCCCGCCCCCTGCCGCTTCCTGAAGTCCATGATCATCTCCTTAGTCTTACAGACGTTGTGAGAGAGGTTGTTGTCCTGGAACCATGTAGCTTCTCTGTAAGCGGTCTCATTGTTGTTGGAGATGAGACCCAGGATGGTAGTGTCATCCATGAATTTGAGGATGATTTTGGAGCTGTGTGTGGCCACGCAGTCATGCGTGAACAGGGAGTACAGGAGGGGACTGAGTACACAGCCCTGTGGGGCTCCAGTGCTCAGGGTCAGTGCAGAGGAGGTGAGGTTGCCCATTCTCATCACCTGGGGTCTGCCCGTGAGGAAGTACAGGATCCAATTGCAGAGGGAGGTGTTAAGTTCCACGGTCCTCAGCTTAGGAACAAGCTTGGCAAAATAGTGTTGAATGCACAGCTGTAGTCCACAAACTGCTTCCTCACGTGTTACCTTTTTCCAGGTGGTAGAGGGCGGTGTGTGTCGTCAGGGCAGTGACATCGTCCGTAGATCTATTGTATGCGAATTGAAAGGGGTCCAGTGCATCAGGAAGGCTGGAGCAGATGTGAGTTCTGACCAGCTGCTCAAAGCACTTCATGATGGTGGAGGTCAGTGCTACAGGGCGGTAGTGGTTCAGGCAGGTGATGGAAGGTTTCTTCGGTACAGGGATAATGGTGGTCTGTTTAAAGCAGGAGGGGACTACAGACAGAGACAGGGAGCGTTTGATTATTAAGGTGAAAACCTCTGCTAACTGGTCAGCGCACCCCCTGAGGATACGGCCTGGAATGCCGTCTGGCCCTGGTGATTTTCGAGGGTTCACTTTTTTAAAAACTCTCCTCATGTCAGCCGTGGTTAAGGACAAAGTATAGTCATCCTGGTCCTCAGCAAGCCTCACTGAAGGAATTGTGTTGGTCACCTCAAACCGTGCATAGGTGTTGAGCTTGTCAGGGAGCGAGGTGGTGGGACGTGCATTATTGTTATTTCTCCTGATGTGTCGCAATTCTGTGATGTGTCGCAGTCGCCCCACATGCGTCTGGGGCCAGAGCTGTGGTTATTAGACTCCAACTTATCCCTGTATTCTCTTTTTCCATACCTGATAGCCTTCTGTTGGTCATAATTGGATCTCCTCAAAGCCTCCAGGTCCCCAGAGCTATAGGTGGAGGACCGTGCTCTGAGCTTAGCACGGACATTACCATTTACCCAGGGCTTTTGGTTGAGGAAAGTCCTGACATTGACCTTAGGGACGACAGCGTCAATGCACTTGGAGATATATGCTGAGACAGTTTGTGTATTCATCAATGTTCCCATTGGCTGCATCACAGAACAGCCTGCCAATCCGTTGTTTCAAAGCAATCCTGTAGGGTGGTAATGGATCCCTCATTCCAGTGTTGAACTGTCTCAGAAACCGGTTTTTCCTGTTTTAGGCGTCTACAGGATGGGAGGAGCAAAATTGAGGTGTGGTCTGCCTGCGCACGTTTTATCCGCCTGTGGGGGTATTTAGACTGCTGTGATAATAAACTGCTTATTTAAAAAGGGCTTTATAAATAAATTTGATTGATTGATAATAGCTGAGCTGAATTCCCGCAGAAGGTAGAAGGGCCGTATCTTTATAGACAGTAACTCCAGGTCTGGTGAACAGTGTAGATAGCACTGCAACATCCATTCCCCAGCGAGAGTTAACCATAATGCAGACCCCTCCACCCTGTTTTTTACCTGACTCCAATGTTCTGTCCTGCCGTAGGTAGAAAAGGATCCAGCCATGATTCCACAGACGCTAGCACACAGCAGTTTGCAATATCCTGTTTACAGTTAATCCGTGCATGTAATTTGTCCATTTCATTGTCCAGGGATTGAACATTTGCGAGTAGAATGGTCGGTAATGGTGGATTGCAATATCTCATCCGAGATCTGCATAGGAAACCGGCACGTTTGCCCCTCTTCTTTCTCTTCCATCGGCGTACTGGTAAACAGATCAGCGGCAGAACAAAAGAATTGCAGCAGTCGCTCCAGAGTAGCGTAAAAGTCTGTGTCCAATGATGAACGAATATCCAAAAGTGGTTGTCGATCATACTGTATGAGTGACAGTGCAGCATGAACAAAAATAAAAACAATATTAAGCAAAAAACTACGTAGTAAATGCGGAGCCATTGTCAGTGCCACCTTTCTCTCTGGCGCACCGGAAGAATTCTACTGTCATTCCAAATGCTGCTCTAATTGAAGTATATGTCAATGACGGTGGCTGGTGCCTTCTATTCAAAGCCTGAGGGCCTAGCCAATGAGCGTTGAGCATAGCTAGATAATTTCTACCAAGATATTACCAACGCAAAATTTTGATTGGAGATTTTTTTGTCTTGGATATTATTTTTCCAACACACACTGAAGAAATTCAATAGGAAGACCATTACAATTAAGACAAAAAAGATTAAATCAATGAAAGCAAAATTACAAATAATAATACAGTGGATATAAAAAGTCTACACACCCCTGTTAAAATGTCAGGTTCTTGTGATATAAAAGAATGAGACAAAGATAAATCATGTCAGAACTTTTTCCACTTTTAATATGATCTACAACGTGAACAATTCAATTGAAAAACAAACTGAAAACTTTGAGGGGGAAAAATAAAAAACTCACAATAACCTGGTTGCATAAGTGTGCACACCCTCTTATAACTGGGGATGTGGCTGTGTTCAGAATTAACCAATCACATTCAAACTCATGTTAAATAGAAGTCATTACACACCTGCTATCATTTAAAGTGACTCTGATTAATCACAAATAAAGTTCAGCTGTTCTAGTAGGATTTTCCTGACATTTTATTAGTTGCATCTCAGAGCAGAAGCCGTGGTCCGCGGAGAGCTTTTCAGGATGGAAGCAACCTGACGCTCACTGTATCCCTCTGCCAGTAAAGCCAGAATTGAAACCTTTTCCTCACTCAAATCTTTTCTTTTCAACTCTTTTTGTCATGCTGAATAGTAATTTTTTGATTCAAATTACCTTTGAGGTACTACTTGCACTGGTTTTGCCATCCAGCTGGTCCTATTGCAAGAGGATAGTGATGACCACAGCAGTGGTTTTTATACTTTTCCTTGTTAAATTAGATTTGATTCAGGTAATCACCTAATCAGTACCTCATTAAGTAAAATGAGATGTGCCTGTGTTGGAAATTAACAGACACTGGAATGGAATGGCTGCCATACATGTAGAGATGCTGATTTAAGAAAAAATAATTTCTTAATTTCTTCTGTCTCTTAATTTTTTTTAGAGCTGTGTGTATATATATATATATATATATAATATATTTGTATCTATCCTTAGGCCCTCTCTGAGGGCCCACACAGTTGCCCACTGATCATAATTTTCAGTGTTATTTCGATGTTATAGTGTGGACATAAAAAAGAATACTGAAAAATCAACTTTTTGACTGCACTTGAAGATAGATGAGAAAACACATCACGTCACAATCATATGTCATATAGAGTGTGTAGAGGAGCAAGTTGAAATGGGAGAATTTAATATGCAGGTACAGCTGACCAGGTACGCCACTGTTATTGACATCCTCCAAAAACA
The DNA here is from genome assembly GCA_016801175.1 of Esox masquinongy. Classification (NCBI taxonomy): domain Eukaryota; kingdom Metazoa; phylum Chordata; class Actinopteri; order Esociformes; family Esocidae; genus Esox; species Esox masquinongy. Next base: position 6,725 of record JACXGI010001572.1, read on the forward strand.
AGATGGTCCTAATCAGACACCTAGTACCTATACTAGCACACTGGTCTAAAGTCACAGTATAATTGAAATTAGATCAGCATATAAAAATAAATAAGATTTCATCCAGAATTATGCTTAATTCTATGTTAAAAATAATATTTGTCTGTATAGGTTTTCTAACAATACCTGATGGTTGTTTTTTATTCTTATTTATGATATTTATTCTTTAATAAGTGTTATGCATTTGGAGTTATGTTCAACACACTAGTAAATAGCATCATAACCCAAGAATAAAACTCAGACAGCTAAAGAGGTAAGAGTAAATTTTAACAAAAATATTTGCTCATATCCTTGAAACCCACAGTATTATCACATGATAACCTCTAGAGCTGTCTGCATCCTTTTGACTGGTGATTCCCTGTTTATGGAACTGGGTATGCTTCTCTGCATCCTTGCATTTTTTCATGTTTAAAACAAAAACAAGTCTTATTTAGTGTAGATAACTTGCCAACAGGCATGCACCAGTAAGACAGACTATCTAGACAAGCTATCTTAAATATGATTGATAGCCTGAAATGGCTACTTGGCAGATTATTATGAGCATAGGAGATTGGTAGCCCAGAAGCCAATTTTATAAAAGTGCTAGCTAGCTAGATGGTTAGTGTAACAGCTAGAGGAACAACATAATAGTGTCATTGAATTTATTTATAAAGAAGGAATCAATAGACTACATAATTTTATCAAATTGATTTACAAACATACCTCCTGCTAGTCCTCCCCATCACATTGAGCCACAGCTGAAATCAAATATATCAATCTCACAGTGTGCTTGTGGACAGTCAACTCATATTGTTCCTGTTGACTTAAGGGGGTGGTCTTGTCTTTATTGAGGAAAAAACACACTTGCTCTACACTCTCTGCAACTATAGGGGTGACTGCACCGGGAAAGAAACCAACTCACTAGGGAAATACATGGGTGGGAAAGGGGGATTTTTTACTAGTCCAGACAGGATGGCCGTCAAAATACCATAGACAAATCTTCTCATAAATTGTTATGAAAAACATGGGCCTAAAATGAAGTTTAATAATTCATTTAACATCTGAAAACCTTTCCATCAGGATTAATCTGGTTGCAATGTACTGTACTGCAAGGCAGTCACTCAGACAAAAGCACCTCTCAGACATATGCCCATAATAGTAGTTTTCTAATGAAGTGGATGGCCTGTAAGAAAATGTTAAAATAGTTGAAAATTAGCTATACAATATACCTAGCCTTACACTTGTCATTAACTACGCCCTTCTGTATAAATCCATACAGTCCATCCAAGTACATTCATTTCAGTTAAAAGTCTGCTAGAATATCAGTCTATCAACTGCAGATCAATACACCATTACTGATTCATCACTTTGTTGTCTTTGTTATTTAAACCTTTCGGTCAATTTATTCAGCTTGTATCATAAAGGGAGGTCCAAGGCAAGTTGGATAAATTTGCATACAGTGAGGGACCTGGGAATCTGGTCATAATGCAGATTTTATGCACATTTAATGCATATTTTATGACCATGTGTAGATGCTTCAAATCTCAATCAAATAGTAATCAGATCATCTTGATTGTATAAGGAGAACTGCATGTTAATACAAGGTGTTAACACGGCTCCGATTTTCTTTAACTTTCCTCTCACCTTCTTAATCTCTCAGAAGTAGAAGGGGCCCAATGCTATTAGAGCACATGTAAGGCAGGTGAGTAGTAAATATAGGATTGCTCCTCTCATTTCTGTGATTTATGACCCTGGTGGGTGGGGCTTCCGGTTTGATTTGACAGGTGGGCGGGACTCCTGGTTTAACGAGTCGGAACCATCCTATATTAACTACTCATGTGTACGGATATTATTACAAAACATTCAAAACCTAATTTACGGCTCTGCTGAATGCAATCCTCATTGCAGTATTTACACAGTACCTTGTTTTCCAGTGGTGAACTTAACTTACAGATTCAAAAAGCCCACCACACCTTACAGGTATGCTGACCGACCGATGATTAATATAACTATAAATGAAATATAAATGAAGATACTGTATAAACATTGCTGTGGGGGGGTTTGAATTAATCCCAGCCTTAGTCCTTGTTGCCTGGCGGCAACTTTTCCTAAAGGGGTGGTAAATCTAAGTTTGCAATCGACTTAAAAATCTCTGTATTTTGATAGGTACCATAACCGCCACAAAAGTGTTGTCATAAACTTGCATTGCAATTATAATAAAAGTTGCTCCAGGTATTTCACTCTTAAACTTTCTAGGCAGGATCAAAACATAAAACTATCGAGATCGGTTTTGCTCACCAATTAAAATGTTTTCGTCATTGGATATTCCTTGCCAAATGCAAATTGAAAGTCCTCATACGCCATGCTGCAAACATAGTTGACATCTATCTTAATGGTGTTGTCATGTTCGCGATAGAATCTATGGCAATGTATCTTTATTCAACCTCACAAAAAACATGAGTCCGGCAGAAATCGATTGTTGGTAAGAGTCATGACAAGCCCAAAATAATGTTACAGCGAGCAGCTGTGTAAACAGCGACTATTTCTCTCCTGCCAGTTTTTCACATTTCTTCCAGGTAGTTACTGCATTCATTTCTGCCAGGTAGTTATTGCATTCAGCCATTCATGTTTCTTTCTTTTTTTGCAGCTGACTAGTAACGTGCAAGTAGCTAAGTTAGTTAAAGTTAGTGCTATTCCCAGATAAAAAGCAGGTAATGTTAGCTTGCATTTGTGTCACATGTAGCTACATATACAATAACTGTTCTGTAATAAATGTACTACCTATACATTGGCTATATGAAAATAAGATTGCTAGGTCAACTCTCTGTAGAAAAGGCTACTTAAAGGGGCATTTCACCATAGGGGAGAATTATGTTTGAGAGATATCTATGTCAGTAAGATTTGTGTCACACAACTTGTCAGGGCGTAGGAATGGGATTTGCACACTAGAATGTGTATAGAAGAACAAATGAGATCTGAAAAATGAATGTAGTCATGTGTTATCATAAACATACATTGCTTATTTTGGGTACTATAGGTTTAGAAGGTAAAATTATTACTACTACTACTACTACTACTACTACTACTACTACTACTACTGAGGTCTGTGGCTAGCACTCATGTAAAATACATAGCTACTATTTTGAGAAATGGCGATTGTTAAAACTTCAAGTTTTGTACTGTCACAGTTGGAAGACAGGACCTGAGACGCAGAAAGGTTGTGGGCAAACATTCCTTTAATGGTGTCTTTACAAACCAACAAAAAGGAGCGGTCACAACCGAGAAATGATGGGCACAAGGCACAAACAATAACCCACACCATCGGTTAGAAAATGGCAACTTAAATAGGAACCCCAATTAGTGGCAATGCCGGACAGCTGCCTCTAATTGGGGACCAACAAAAAATAAACATAGAGATGCCTAGAGGCACCCCCACAGTCAGGTCCTGACAAGTACAATGTTGGAACCTAACCAAGTCTGAATGTTATTATTCTGAAGTTATTGTGGCTAATTAATGAATATTTAGTAGAACAAATGGTGGTGTCATTCATAAAACTAATAACCATATTTGGAGAAAAGTGAAAGCATAAATTTGCCTGTGAAAATTAAAATGTAATTAAGTTTTCCCAGTACATTTTTTTACTGGTAAACATGTGATAATCATTGATTACAGTTGTCTGTAATCTGCTGGACAAACGGTGAAAGAGCATGAATTTGCTTGTCAAAAGAAAACTATCATTGGAAAAAGTTATTTCTACTGCCAAATGTGTAATTAGTAGCCTATTTCATGTACAGTTGTGCTCAAAAGTTTGCATACCCTTGGAGAATTGGTAATAAATGTACCATTGGTAAATAAAGCATGAGTGAGCAGGCAAAACACATCTTTTATTTCTTATGGGATTCACATTCCACTGTAGGTCATAACAGAATGGCACAATCATAAAACAAAACATGGCAACAAAGAAAAAAATGAACTGACCCCTGTTCAAAAGTCTGCATACCCTTAGTTCTTAATACTGTGCATTGCCCCTTTGTCATCAATGACAGCCTGCAGTCTTTTGTAATAGTTGTCTATGAGGCCCCGAATTCTTGCAGGTGGTATAGCTGCCCATTCGTCTTGGCAAAATGTCTCCAGGTCACGCAAAGTCTTTGGTCATCTTACATGAACCGCACGTTTGAGATCTCCCCAGAGTGGCTCGATGATATTAAGGTCAGGAGACTGTGATGGCAACTACAGCTTTCGTGCAGAAGAATGTGTAGCACCACTGATGCTAAATTAGAACAGATTATTCAAACCTAGGTTCTAAGCAGTAGAATGAATTGACTCACTACAAGAGACTTGTATAAGAAGAGTTAAAACAGCTGGCACATTTATTACAAAATTCACCTTACTTGGAAATGTTCACAATTATGAATTGTCTTCACTTTCAATATTTTTGTTTGTTACCCCAAAAATATTTAAAATAAAAAAAGAAAAGGGCTCTTTTGGGGAAAAATACCAAAATAAAATATTTGTCCTTTAGGTTTTCTCTACCCGGGTAGTATGAGAAAACAGCTCAATCTTATATGAATCCATTGTCTTCTATCCAAAAGTTCCGTTGCTCCGCACGAAAAGGAATCCGAAGTGATGGCCACACTGCTTCCAAATGTTCCCTCTCTGCTGAGTACTCACTGGGACTGGCTCGCCATCAAGATCAAGCTCAACCATAGAATAGAACCCAATCTAAAAACCAATCTGCACATAGCAGTACATAATCAGTACTAATTACTATTATTGCATTATATATCAATAGTTTCCTTTTCACTAGAACCACAAAATGGCGACAGTAGGAAAGAATTGCGTGTTAAACATTCCTATAACACGTTACATGGGTGTTGGATTCCATCAATGGTTTATCGTAACAAATCAAATACTTACTGTTGTGTTGTCCAATAATGAAACTATCGTCTTCATTTATTTCTTTTATTGTCAACTCTCATCGTCTTACATCTTACATGCGTGATCCCGCTCCCCTCTCCTCTGTCTGCCCCCTACTGTCCAACTTACACACTACCTATTTCATCAACTATACTCCATCCCTCCCTTTGTAGATTTTCAGTCCATCAATTGCATTACAAATATAACCTTGTTAAACTGTAGCATTTCAACATGTGATCTTAAACTCTTAAACAATGCCACATTCTAAGTTTCAGTATTTCAACTCAAGACTTAACATTTCCTTTACTTTAACGAAATAAGCTGTTACCTTAATTATGCCTAAACACAAATCATTTCAGTTATCCAAAAGTTACAACTGTTTTTTTTTTTTTTATTCACATTATCTGTAACGAGCTGGTTTCTTGATAACCCTTCCTGATCTGGTGGTTCCTTTGGGTGCTTTAGGTTCAGGTAACATGACAGTCTCTTGAGGAGTCTCTGCAGCAGGCAGGTGCTGTGGAAGTGGTGCCTCCTCAAGTGCTCTCCTGTCCATGTCCATGTTTAAGTTCAGATTCGGTGTCACTGGTTCGGGAATGTCAAAATCCACTTGTAAAGGCGCATGTCGAAGGTGTCTGACATTCCTGATCACCAATGTCCCATTTTCAGTGTTCACCAGTTCAAAAGATTTGTCAGAAGTGTTTCTCAATATGACATATCGAGTGTCCTTGTACTTTGAGTCAAGTTTGTTGTTTTCAAAGTTTGCGATGTACACAATGTCTCCTATTTTGAAATTGTGTTCCTTTGCTCCATGTTTCTTGTCTGTATATTCTTTCATCTTGTTTTTGTATTCATCATGGTGCTTTCTGATAGTGCTTTCACAATTCCTCATTTCCTTCGTTCTCCAAGTTTGGTAACTTTGTGCGCATGTCCCTTCCAAAGATAAGGTAGGCCGGCATTTCACCTGATGCTCTGTGAGGAGTTGTTCTATATGCCATGAGTATCTTTGGCAATTCCTCTTTCCAGTTCTTTCCCTCACAGTTGGTTGCACGGAAAGCCTTCTTCAGGTATCTGTGGAAACGCTCAATCTTCCCATTACTTTTCGGGTAATAAGGTGATGCTATGATGTGTTTGATTCCACAGGTTATGAGGAAATCTTCGAAAAGATTGGCCACAAATTGTCTGCCATTATCAGTGACAACCTCTAGGGGGTATCCAAATCTTGCAAAGATTTCCAACAGCTCCCTACTCACTACTTGTGAGGATATTTCTGTTATCACTACTGCTTCTGGATGAGAAGAATAATAGTCAATCACTGTCAGTATGTGTTGATTTCCTATTGGACCAACTAGATCTATTCCGAGCTTTGTCCATGGTCTTGGAGGTAACTCCTGTGGTTGTAGTGGTTGATCTTCGTGTAGAGGTTGATTCAGTACACATGCATTGCAATTTCTGACCATTCTTTCAATGTCAATGTCCATATTTGTCCAATAAAACTTGTTTCTCAGGAATTGTTTTGTTCTCACTACCCCTTGATGAGTTTCATGTGCTATGTTCATTGCTTGTTTAATTTTACTTTTTGGTAGCACAATCCTGTGCGCTCTCAGGATCAATCCATTGTGTGTAGATAATTCATCTGCACATCTTTTGTATGGTTGCATTTCCTCTGATATCTGTGTTGGCCATTGTCCTGTTTGAACAATTTGGAAAAGTTGTCGCAGCGTGTCATCCTCTTGAGTATCTTTTTGGATGGCATCAAGTGTCCTGGCTGGTACATCATGTGTGATGATGGAAAGTACCTTCTCCATGTACGTGTCGACATATTCGTTGTCTTCTGTTACTGCCAAAGGCAATCTAGAGAGTGACACTGCAACATTACACTTTCCTGCAATGTGTTCAATGGTGTATTCAAAAGGGTGCAGTCTCATTCCCAGTCTCTGAATTTGTGGTGGTAGCATCGTTGCCTTTTCTGGATTGAACATATAGATCAAAGGTTTGTGATCTGTCTGCAATATAAACTTGCTTCCCCATAGGTATGTTCTGAAGTGTTCTACGGCCCAGACGCATCCCAAAGCTTCACGTTCAATTTGAGAATAGCGCCTCTCTGTGGCAGTCAGAGAGCGACTTGCATAAGCAATCGGATTGTTTTGTCCATTGGACTGTTTCTGTAACAGTACAGCCCCTAATCCTATTGGACTAGCATCAGATATCACTGTAGTTTGAGCATCAAGCTTAAAGTAAGCAAGGCATGGTTGGCTTACTATAGCTCTTCATGTTGATGAATGACCTTTCAGTCTCAGTCTTCTAAGCGGCTCTGATAAGTTTGCATAGTTTGGAATGAACTTCATCAGAAATCCACGTGCCTAAGAATGAACGAAGATGTGCCACGTTCTCTGGTCTTGGTGCTTTGCTTATGGCTTCAACTTTCTTTGGGTCCGGTTTGATTCCTTCTCCTGAGATGACATGTCCAAGTATTTCAATTTGTTTCAATCCCAGCATACATTTATCTTTGTTCAGTGTTAATTCTCTTTCTTGAAATCTTTTGAAGACTTTCCTCAGCCTTCCTTCCAACTGGTCCTCATCATCTGCAATACAGAACCATGTTGTCCATGTAGCATACGATTCCTGGCATTCCACTTATTAACAGATCCATAGCCTTCTGGTAGGCCTCAGGTGCTGATGACAATCCGAAAGGGACTTTCTTGTATTTGTAGCAGCCTCTGTGTGTTATGAATGTAGTCAGTTTTCTTGATTCTGGATCTAATTCAATTTGCCAAAAGCCTTTTGTGGCATACAGTTTTGCATAAACTTTGGATCCTTGAACTGCTTGCAAAATACTATATATGGAATTTGTCTCAGTTTCTGTGCTACTGGTGGTACTGACGGGTCAACTGTTACTTTGTGCGTGTAGCCTTTCACCATTCCAAGTCCTTTGAAAAGATCTCCATACTCATCAGTTTCTGAAATCTTTCTGCTGAGTGCTTGATTGTTTTCAGTCTCTCTTTTGTTCAGTATATTTAGTGAGAAGCTAGACATTCTTCCTAACAGCGCTTCTACATCTCCTCTGATCACATAGAAATCATCTTTTATTTTACTGTTTTTCCAGCAAAGTTCTGCTTCAAAAAATCCTAAGCAAGGTAGAGGTGTGTTCTGTCCATATGCATAAAATTTCTTGTTTGTTGGTCTCAGCTTTGTGTTGCTTTTGAAAAGTCTATTGTAAAGTCCATCTCCAATGAAGTTTCTGCTACTTCCTGTATCAATGACCATTTTCACTTTTTGAGCATTAATCTGAATGGTTTCTTTGCCTTCAGGGTCAATTGAGTAAACAAATTCGTCTGAGTCATCTGAATTCAGCTCATCTACTGTTCTAATGGACTTTTCTGACTTCACTTGGTCTGACTTTCTCTGCTTTGCATCACTTTTACGTTTTGAGTCTTTTTCTCCTTTTGGGCTGTTCTTTTTCATACAGCAGCATGCATAGTGCCCGACCTTCTTGCAAAATAGACATTTAGCTGTTCTAGCGCCACATTAATCCGGTGCGTGGTTTGACAGTCCACATCTGTGACATTTCGTTGCGCTGTCATCTCCGTCTTTCGCGGGCTCCTTTCTCGTGCGCCGCGCGCTCCACTGCTGCGCCAACTTCTATTGAAGTTCACTTCGCTGTCCTTCGGTTTACTGCTCTCCGACAGTGCTCTTGCTTCGGCTTGTGCAGCTGCAAAAACTCGGGCAACAGTTAATGTTCTCTGCAATGTCAGCCCTTCTTCCTGCAGCAATTTATCACGCAGTCTTTTGTTCACGCATTTCTCCACTATTTGGTCTCGTGTCATGCCCGAATCGAGTACTCCAAAGTCACATGACCTAGCGAGTTCTCTGAGAGCATTCACATACGCATCAATAGCCTCTTCTTGTGTCTGTGTTCGTTGTCTGAATTTATGTCTTTCTAGAACTACATTTCTCCGAGGTGTAAAGTAAACAGTCAATGCAGCTACAGCTTGCTCATATGTAATTTTCAAGTCTGGCAGATTAGCAAAGATACTTTGCACAGGTGAGCCTATGCAATGTAGCAAGGTAGCTCTTCTTACCACATCTGGATTATGTCAGGATCCACTCGCTATTTCAAAGATGTTATAGGAATCCATCCAAAGGGTAAAATCTGTGTACAGGTCCGTAGCCCCCATGTTCAAAGGGTTAGGAGGTGAAATTCTTGCCAATGCATATCCAACTGCTGGTTGTCCTCATCCAGCGGCAGCGCCCTCCTGGTTAGCATCTTCCATCTTACTAGTTAACGTATCAGGCTAGTTTTTCTAGAAGTTTTCGACGTCAGTGTTCTGAACGTTAAATCTGTGTCGTTCTTCTCGGCATCTGGAAGGTTCCTCGGTCAATCCAACAATCCTCGTCACCATAAATGTTGTGTTGTCCAATAATGAAACTATCGTCTTCATTTATTTATTTTATTTTCAACTCTCATCGTCTTACATCTTACATGCGTGACCCCGCTCCCCTCTCCTCTGTCTGCCCCCTACTGTCCAACTTACACACTACCTATTTCATCAACTACACTACACTTACTAATTTACCTTTAGTAATGAAATTATACATATTCATCCTTCTGACAAATAGTTATAAAAGAGAAATTATTTATACTGCCTTTACTTCAGTAATACGAATTGAAACTTTACCTCAACTACCGTGCAATATCACTCGACCAATTACCAAAGGACAAATAACATAAATTATAAACATAAAGTGGAAGTGCCGATTTCCGGTCAAATTCGAACGGTTGTCAGGGCTCTGTGCACAGCGTCATGACGACCGTTCGAATTTGACCGGAAATCGGCACTTCCACTTCCGGCGAAACATCACTTAGCAACAATGGCTTCTATTATTTTTAGCCGATGGTCTGTCTCCTACTTACATAGCAAGTGTCTGTTCCTGTCATCGCCAAAACATGAGTGCTATTAAATTTCTTAAAATTGTAAAAGGCTCAAAGGAACACTGCTGTGTGCCACTTTGTTCGGCCTCAGGCCATTATAACAGTACGCTTAGTTTCCACTGCTTCCCCAAAAACTCAAGTCTTCAGGCTAAGTGGATTCATAAAGTGCGAAGGACGGGGTTTACCATAACCCAGCACACAAAGGTTTGCAGTCGGCACTTTAAGCCCCACGAGATTCTGATATCCAAGAAAGGAGGGCGTGCTTTGGTAGTAGGTGCTGTTCCTTTGTTGTTAGAGTGGAACAATTATTCAACCAAGGAACGACCCGGTGTTTGGGAGCGACGGGCAAGACCACGCCTTTTTCCTAATGAGAACTTAATCTATATAGGCTACAGGAGGTTAGGCGACTATAGCACATTTGTCACATAGTGTAACTGGTGAAGATTACTTCCTTTGTTAGATTAACTAACTTCCAAATCCTCTTAAAACCTCACAACTCTGTAGGCTTACACTCTCCTCTCAAGTCAATTGATTTGTGTGTTGTTACGCTGTATGTATTGTTGATAACCCAAAACACCACATTTTTTGTTCTTTTAATTTCATTACTATACAGTCTAAGTAATCCTACTCTAATTGCCATACCCTATTAGGTTCCCATCCTACACGCACCTGATGGCGTTTTGGAGCCTGATTGAGTCTGCAACATCAAAAATTATCAGAGTGACCAGCAGAGCCAGGAAAGCATGCGACATGAGCACAGTCACTGAGAGTCCTATGACCAGACTAACTGTAAGTATGCCTACCCCGCCATCACATGTACATACAGTGGTGCTCATAAGTTTATGAACCCATGCTAAAGTTGACTAAAAAGAGGAATAAAAAAACTCATATTTTGGAAATTGATCTATGGGAATTTAACTAAGGGGTGTACTTACTTATGTCCCCTGTATTTTAAGGAAGAACATGTATTTATTTACAATACATTATTCATACACAAAGAAAATTGGTGTCCTTAAAGGTTGGATTTTTCCAAAAAAATTTAATTAAGGCATTAAGATCAATTTCCAAAAGATTATTTTTTTTATTCCTCTTTTTCATCAACTTTAGCATGGGTTCATAAACTTATGAGCACCACTGTACACAAGCACACTGAAGTTTAATCTGTACTAAATCCTTGCACTTTTCTCACCCATTAGAAACTGTTGCCAATAGATGAGCTGTTCCTTTTCTTGACTTACCTGTCCACTGGCTGTACCCAAAGGGAACTGTCTCATCGCTTCAACATCCACAAAAAACAGTAGGCCATGTGAGTCACTTGGGCCAACTTTCTGTACTCCCTGTTGGGCTCGATCTGTTTTTGGATGTCCCCTGCAGCTGTGAAGACCTGTCTACCTCCTGAGTTTGATAGCCGATACACCAATACAAATAATCGTTGACTGCACCGAACTTAGATGTCAGACACCCTCTTCCCTCCTGCTGCAGAGTGAGGTTTTCTCAACCTACAAGTCACACTGCACCTTCAAGGCCATGGTTGGCATGTCCCCTCACGGAGCCCTTACATTTGCATCTACCCTCTTTGAGGGCTCCATGAGCGACAAGTGTTTCGCCAGTCAGGAATTACATCTCTTTTAACCCCCGAGATGGCCATTATGGTTGACAAAGGATTCCTGGTGGATGACCTGGTACCTGGGACTGTTTATCGTCCAGCTTTTGTCACTCAGAGGGCCCAGATGCCAGAGGAGGATGTCTTACAGACCCAATCCATAGCTCGGCTGAGGGTGCATGTAGAAAGGATGGTTAGAAGAGTCAAAGAGAACAAACAGTTTGACACCACCATACCCCTCTCCATAACTGGGAGCATTAATCAAATATTTACAGTAGCCTGTCTTCTCTCAAATTTCCAAAATGGACCCCTAGTGAAGACATGGCCAAATGAAGTTTGAAATGGTTTTTACAAAAACTGATTTCACACTGCTCTATTTTTAGTTGTACTTGGCTAAATGAAATGACAACTGGATACGTTTGATAGCAAGGAAACTGCATTTCCAGCTGTACTTGTGTGCATGTCGGGTTGTCAGAGGAATCACCAAACTCAGGTAACGTTATGTAGTCCATGGTTACGCCGCTGTATCGTAATCATTAGGAAATACTGCACCATGCTTGTAAAATAAATAAGACCAATGTCCTTTAATAGTGCAGCAAAATCTGTTTGGGTCGACACTGTCTTCATCAACTTAAACTAGCATGCTGTTGTAATATGTCTGACCAATGATATGGAAGGTAGGGTGGGACTAAAGGTCAAACTACCTTGCTTGCTCGAACTTCCAATGTTGATGTTTACAACGGTGTAATAGAATTTGTTTATGCAACACAGCTGACGTTAGACACGCTGAAAGGAAGACGGGGCAGTTTATTACAAACCCAAAACTTGTATTATTAATGTTTATTTACAGTAACAAATTGTGAACTTAGAGGTCTTTCAAACATTTTTCATTTATGTATTTTATTTTATTTTATGTGAGAATTTAAAAAAGACAAGAACATAACAATTAATTGCTGGTATTTATGGTATGGGACATGCACTTTACATGCATTTTGCCATGTAAACAGAAATAAAAACGGTCATTTTATTCTCTGATGACTTTGCATACATCATTGTCCCAGTAAATCCACTGAATCAGCAGGTCATCTTCTGCCGAAATGACAAAATCACACCATGTCAAACCGGTAATAAGCATCTGACCCTGTACCTGCCAGTAATATGCATGTGATTTCTTTAGTTCCAAATTGCCAGATTTCATTTTAAGGTAAGTACAGTCCACATAACTTTGTAGGTTGGGGCATTTCATTTCTATAAGCCCAAACTGAACTGACTCTGAAGGATCAAAAACAAGTCAGTCTGGAGACGCCCCCAACCAGGGAGCATCAGGGTGGATTACAAATCCACAGAGGTAGTGACTGATGCGTTTTATTTGGCAGTATTCCCAAATTGCATCAGCCTCAAGCTCTAGCCCTCTCTGCATTGCTGCTGTCTGACGAGTTCCTTGCAGAATTCTGTGAGCAAGTCCATCTTCAGATTTTTCACTAACATGACACACCTCCCTAAACCGAGAGGCAGTCAATCTGGGCCTTCTCAGCTGGTGCCACTCCGTGCAGCTACTCTGCTCTCTTGTAGTGGACTGGACTTGTGTGCCATGTCCCAGCTGACCTGTAGGCATTGCAAGTGGCGCTGTTCTCCTTCAGTGGTGACAAAACTGCAGGCTGTTGATTCTAGATGGTATCCCTGAAGGGGTAGAGAGGGACATGGTGGGGCAACATCAAAGGAGCGGTCTCACCTTGTTGCTGCTGGCTGCTGATTAGACAGCGGGCTTCCACTTTGGACCATCCCGAGGCTTGAGTTGGTGAGCAGGACGTCACCGCTGACGGCCATACTGCAGACTATTGGTGCATTAGGGGGAACTCTTTGTAGGCCTCGGTCACCTGGAGATGGACTAGTATTTTAACAATATACTTAAATACCAAGTAACTACAATTTCACATCACACATGTAGTAATAACAAAAGACCAAATTGGCTATTTATTTGATATGGTATGGGAAGCGGGTTCGATTCCGGCTTGCGGTCGTTTCACGGTCCCATTCCGTCTCTCTCACTCCCATTTCCTTGCGATCAGTCTCTACTGTCCTGTTCATTAAAGGCATAAAATGCGCCCCCCCCTACCCAAAATATACTTTAAAAACCATTATACTTACATGTTACTCTATCCACACTTACCTGAAGCACAGAGAGATCAGGTAAATCCCCTCTGAGGCCTTTGTACTGTGTGCTCCTGTGTGTAAAAACTAAAGTTACTTGGAAGGTCAGAAAGCAAACAGATTTCAAATCAAATTTCACTCACACATTCCAATACATCTACAATATGTGACTTACTTGACTCCCTCTGTTGTTGCTTGAGTCTTGGGTTTAGCAGAGAGTACAACCATCCTGTCCACTGGGCCTGGCTTTACACCCTGTTGGGCATATTGGGTTTCAACATATCCCCAATCATTTTGTAAAGACAGATTTAATAATAATAACAACTACAACCACAATAATAATAAACATTATAATCACCAAAGTTCTACGCTTGTGCTTTTGTTGTTCTCCCTCAGTGCAGCTTAAGACAGGGGGAACTGCAGATAAATTCAGCTGACTATAATGCGCAGACTGAAACAACAATGCAACACAGTGGTTGCAAAGTGCTGCTTCCGCAATACATGAGTATCTATGATGTATTAACTCCACAGGGTCTGAATCTTTCAAGACCACCTGCAAAATAAAGTTGTCTAAGTAAATACTCTGGTCTATCTAGGCTTGATCATTCACTGGGTACTTTATGAAAGAGAAAGCATAGCAAGAAAGTAAGAGAGCACTAACCCAGTGGGGATCCAGCTAAATAAACTTACCTGCCTGGCCACTGTTTCTACAAAATTTGAGTCGAGCTAAACTTGTATGAGAAAACTACAGTACTGTAGGCCTAGACCTAATACTTCATTTTCATGTACAAAAAATTGCACTTCTACAGTAGAAACTGAATATAAAACGTACGTTTTTGCTTGTGTTGTATGTTCATCATCATGGACCCTAGCTGAACCCCCAAGAACGTTAACACTGGGTTACAACAGCATAGTAGCGTAGCATAAGATAAAGAGACAGTAAACGTGAACAAAGTCCAAAAGGCCAGCGGGGACTGGCAAAGTAAAGTCACCAGCTATTTTCAGCCATTCAGTAGTTTATGTACAGTGTTGAGCTGAACTTTATCTGTGCTAAATCCCTGTGCACACTGGATTTTGAAGTGAAAGTCACGTAACAACAGATATCTTGTCTAACGTTAACCCTATCCCTATAGCTTCACCATTCACTCAAACTGTGCGCTTTCTCCGATTTCTTCATGGACCTGTGACACTGTGCCCTGATGATTACCTCTCCTGACACCTGTTCTTTATTAGATACTGAGAAAAGCAGAATAAAATTATTTTACTGGAATATTCTTATCCTAGCAGCAAACAAGACGCCATGCTAAAAAAAGGCATGCTCATGCATATAACTTACCGAAGTTCTTTGTAGAAAAATAACAAAAGAAAAAATCAAATGACACGATGAAATCAAACTTTAGCTCAAAAGTTAACGAAATGCATACACCAAGTACATTAATTAAATTCAGAACTCTCGGTCAGCAATTTTACATAGTGGTGATCTTAGTCTAGCAAAAGTGGTAGCGCGAAGAACCCATTCAACCCACGCATTGATTCAGCTGCCCTCCACATTCTGAAAAGTTAACCCTTTAGTAACTGCATAACATCATGTGGGTTACAAATGCAAATTGTCTGCCTGTATTTTCTGATAGCATGCTGCATTCATCTTGCCATCAATTTTCACAAGATTCCCCGTGCCTTTAGAGCTCACACCCCCCCCAAACATCCGTGAGCCAACACCATGCTTCACAGTGGGGATAGTATTCTGTTCACTATAGGCCTTGTTGACCCCTCCAAACATAGCACTTATGGTTGTGACCATAAAACTCTATTTTGGTCTTGTCACTCCAAATTACAGTGTGCCAGAATCTTTCAGGCATGTCAAGGTGTTGTCGGGGCATATTGTAACCAGGCTTTTTTGTGGCATTGGCGCAGTAAAGTCTTCTTTCTGGCAACTCGACCATGCAGCTCAGTTTTGTTCAAGTATCGTCATATTGTGCTCCTTGAAACAAACACAGTCTTTTTCCAGAGCAGCCTGTATTTCTCCTGAGGTTACCAGTGGGTTTTTCTTTGTATCCCGAACAATTTTTCTGGCAGTTTTGGCTGAAATCTTTCTTGGTCTACCTGAGCTTGGCTTGGTATCAAGAGATCCCCGAATTCTCCACTTCTTAATAAGTGATTGAACAGAACTGACTGACATTTGCAAGGGTTTGGATATCTTTTTGTATAATTTTCCATCTTTATGAAGTTCCATTACCTTGTTACGCAGGTCTTTTGACAGTTCTTCTCTTCTCCCCATTGACTATTCATACACAGACACTAAATACAATATAAAAAGCCACGTGTGGGAAATTCACCTTTAATTGCCATTTTCACCTGAATGTGTCACCTTGTGTGTCTGTAACAAGGCCAAACATTCAAGGGTATGTAAACTTTTGATCAGGGCCATTTGGGTGATTTCTGTTATCATTATGATTTAAAAACTATGTGATAATATAGTTTTTATCACATATTATCACATATTATCAACTATGTGATAATATATGGCTTCGTATGATCACTATCCTTAAATAAAAGAGTTTTTTTGCATGATCAGTCATATTTTCAAAATCAATGCCAACATTTTTTAATTTCTGCCAGAGTATGCAAACCTATGAGCACAACTTTAGGTGAGCGGTGGTGAAAAATCCACCTTTTGCACTTCACATGGATGTACTTCTGTTGGTAACATCTGTGACAACATGTTTTGACAGTTGTCAAATGTGGTTGTTCATTTGTGACATTGAAGTGTTTTAATAAGCATGTGGCATTTGCTGAAGAAAAAAAAGAATCTGCATTGTCCTAAATTTATTGGCAATTACTAGGGTTCCTACCAGATTAATAGGGTTCATATTCACAATTTAGGATGACACCTAAATAACATATCATGTGAACGTTACTAAGATTTGATGTCAAATCAGCTAGTCCTTATTACTGGATGGCAGTCCTGTCCAAGGGAGACGCTTTGGTAATATTCAAGGTAGACTGTAATGGAAGTGTAATTACACTCACTTCATTAAAACCCATAAATTATTTAGGGGACTTTAGTGACTAAAGCTCACTTCTAGACAGTGTGGGTGTCTGAGAGATGACAGTGGCTTTAATTGAGGTTCTGCATTTAAAAAACAGATCTATTTGAATATGAAACATTAAGTTCAGAATGGTTAGACTAATATGCCTAAATTTCATCATGTCATCCAGCAATAGCCTACTCCTGGAAAACTGGTGTTTTGGCAGTGTTTGGAGGTCTTTGTGACAGCATTAAAGCTGTCAAAGAAGTGACTTGCTACTCGTGTGGTTGTAAAAAGAAGCCCATTATGATTTTTGTTTTGTGAAAAATCTAAAACAGAGGATAATAAAAGTTTACAATTCATTATTAAAAATTTAGCATTTGTCAATGTAAAGGCTGAAATCCAGACAAATCATGTCAGACATTTTTAATCTTTAATAAGATAACATACTCATTGACTATTTATACACACACACTAATTGCAATTTAAAAAGCCACAGGTGTGGGAAATTCACCTTTAATTGCCATTTTCACCTGTGGACCGGGACTCCTGGCAACAGGAGCAAGAGTGATCCAGGGAATATTTGCCAGTGAATGATCAAGCGAATGAAAAAGCTGAAAATTTGACTCGTCAGAGAAGGTGACCTTACTCCATTCCTCTACGGTCCAATCCTTATGGTCTTTTGCAAACTTCAGCCTGGCTCTTCTTTGCTTCTCAATGATGAAGGGCTTTTTTCTAGCTTTGCACGACTTTAGCCCTGCCCCTAGGAGCCTGTTTTGAACTGTCCTCACCGTGCACTTCACCCCAGCTGCTGTTTGCTATTCTTTTTGCAGGTCACTTGATGTCATCTTACGGTTGTTGAGTAACATTCGAATGTGTTGACCGTCATCTCGGTCAGTGGACAGTCATTTTCACACTGCCAGTCTGTAGCTTTGTTGTCCCCAATGTTTGTTGCTTGACCTTATGAACCGCTGTCTTTGAAATTTTCAGGATGGAAGCAACCTGATGCTCACTGTATCCCTCTGCCAGTAAAGCCAGAATTGAACCCTTCTTTTCCTCACTCAAATCTTTTCTTTTCAACTCTTTTGTCATGCTGAATAGTAATTTTTTGATTCAAATTACCTTTGAGGTACTACTTGCACTGTTTTTGCCATCCAGCTGGTCCTATTGCAAGAGGATAGTGATGACCACAGCAGTGGTTTTTATACTTTTCCTCGTTAAATTAGATTTGGTTCAGGTAATCACCTAATCAGTACCTCATTAAGTAAAATGAGATGTGCCTGTGTTGGAATTTAACAGACACTGGAATGAAATGGGTGCCATACATGTAGAGATGCTGATTTAAGAAAAATTAGGAGTGGTCTCTTAATTTTTTCCAGAGCTGAATATTACCAATTCTCCAAGGATATGCAAACTTTTGAGCACAACTGCATACATGTCCATCTCGGGGACCTCATTGATGCTATCGCTGCACATGCTAACTTACTCCTTCAATTTGCCTCGACTCCACATTTAGAATACCATTTAGAATTGCCATTTGTACCCGCACAACTATTTATCCCACTTGTCACATACACAATACTTAATACTTCAGTCAAAACATTATGACCACCTGGCTATTATTGTGTAGGTCCCCCTTTAGCCACCAAAACAGCCCTGACTCATTGAGGCATGGACTCCACTAGACCTCTGAAGGTGTGCTGTGGTATCTGGCACCAAGACGTTAGCAGCAGATCCTTTAAGTCCTATAAGTTGCGAGGTGGGGCCTCCATGGATCGTACTTGTTTGTCCAGCACATCCCACAGATGCTTGATTGGATTGAGATCTGGGGAATTTGGAGGCCAAGTCAACACCTTGAACTCGTTGTTGTGTTCCTCAAACCATTCCTGAACCATTTTTGTTTTGTGGCAGGGCGCATTATCCTGCTGAAAGAGGCCAATGCCATCAGGGAATACCGTTGCCATGAAAGGGTGCACATGTTCTGCAACAATGCTTAGGTAGGTGGTACGTGTCAAAGTAACATCCACATGAATGGCAGGACCCAAGGTTTCCCAGCAGAACATTGCCCAAAGCATCCCACTGCCTCTGCCGGCTTGCCTTCTTCCCATAGTGCATCCTGGTGCCATGTGTTCTCCAGGTAAGCGATGCACACACACCCGGCCATCCACGTGATGCAAGAGAAAACGTGATTCATCAAAACAGGCCACCTTCTTCCATTGCTCTGTGGTCCAGTTCTGAAGCTCACGTGCCCATTGTAGGCGCTTTTGGCTGTGGAAAGGGTTCAGCATGTCCACTGCCGCAGCAAACTGCGATTCACTGTGTGGTCTGTTGAATCAGACCACACGGGCCAGCCTTCACTCCCCACGTGCATCAGTGAGCCTTGGCCGTACATGACCCTGTTGTCAGTTAATCACTTTTCCTTGGACCACTTTTGATAGGTATTGACCACTGCAGACCGGGAACACCCCACAATGGCTGCAGTTTTGGAGATGCTCTGACCCAGTCGTCTAGTCATCACAATTTGGCCCTTGTCAAAGTCACTCAGATCCTTATGCTTGCCCATTTATCCTGCTTCTAACACATCAACTTTGAGGACAGAATGTTCACATGCTGCCTAACATACCCCACCCACTGACAGGTGCCATAATAACGAGATTATCAGTGTTATTGATTTCACATGTCAGTGGTCATAATGTTAAGGCTATTTGGTGTATATTCCTGTTTCCATTATTTTATGTTAATAAAATTCCTTTATTTGATAAAATATTTGATCAGTTATTAATGTGATGTCGACCCTGTTACAGCCGTCCACCCTTTCCCTTCAGTCCACTCTGTTACAAATTAAATATTTAATTATAATTTAAGAATATCACTAAATATGCTGTCCAGTAGCTTGCTGGAGGTCATTTTGCAGCACTCTGGCAGTGCTCCTCCTGTTCCTCCTTTCACAAAGGAGCAGATACCGGTCCTGCTGCTGGGTTGATGCCCTTCTATGGTCCTTTCCAGCTCTCCTCGTGTAATGGCCCATCTCCTACATGCTCAAACTGTACTGGGGGACAGAGCACACCTTCTTGCGACGTATGGATGTGCCATCCTGGAGGAGCTGCACTACCTGTGCAACCTGAATGGGCTGCAGGTACCGCCTCATGCTACTAATAGTGACAAGGACACTAGCAACACGCAAAACTAGAGAAGAATCAGTCAGGAAAGACAAGGAGAGAGCAATTGTCTGTGGCCACCACCTGCAAAAACCCTTCCCTTTTTGGGGGTTGTCTTGCTGTTCCCTCTCCAGTGTACCTGTTTTCCCTTTCATTTGCACCAAAACAGGTGACAGTGATTCACAATCGCTTATGCATCCTAACTGGACAGATTGATATCCATGAAGTTTAATTGATTTGGTGTTATACTGTGATGATTGTGTTCCCTTAATTTTGAGCAGCATATATACAAATTAACCTTATTTGTTGGCTGTTTTAAACAACAGTTGGTTGCCAGAGTGAAGCCTACACCGTGAATTTTGAGGTTGGTGTGATTTAATTGGTTTTCATGTCTTCCCATTTCCTTTGGTATACACATGTAAAACTGCAGGGTTTTTCCTACATACAAAACTCAAAGGCGACCGCCTTCCCAAAATCTTGCACCGCGTCTGTGTGTCGGCACTGTAAAACATGAATTTGCGCTCATATGTTAAATACCCAGAAAACACTGCAGCGAATGTGACCATAGGAAGACATTTTTTTTATATTGGCAGTGTTGCCAGATTGGAGGTTTTCTACAAAATTTTATCTAATGGACTCGGGTGGGTTGATTTACAGATAGGTTTGTATAGAACAAATTGTGTTTGAGCAGTTCCATGGTGGAGTTCGCGGAAGATTTAGTGGTTTACAGTCAGTGAAATGTGTTAACCTTGCATAAAGGACCAGACTTGTCCTGACATCCCGGAGATGAGTAACACTGGAAAAACAAGTGGATAATTTGTCTTTTACACCCAATCATGTCTAAATGTTTCAGAAAAACTGAACTCCTAAACTACATCCAGTTGGCCTAAACATTTTTTTATGTTTCAGATGACTTCTAGTAGAATTACTAGTAACTGTAAAAATGAAAGAGTAAAATAAAACTTTATTAGCGGAGTACTTCTGCTATTGCGTCAGGCTTACAGAGTATGACCAGCCTTGGTGTAAGTGATGTGCAAGAATAAATGTTATATCAAGTTTTTTGATTAACGGTAAACAAGTGCTGTATTATCTTTAAAGTAACAGAAGCTATGGCATTCAAATAACATTAGCTAATTAATTGCAGACTCAACATTAACTACTGGTGTAACACTCACGTTCATGTAGTTTGCTAGGTAGCCAGTTAAGTAAAGTGCAAAAGTTTGGCAACAGAATTTCCTCACAACGTAGGTGAAAGCTTTAATGTTAGCAAAGTTGACGTTACTTTTGCTAAACCTAGCTACCATCATGTAAAAACATTAAATAAAACTAATACGTCCAGGAATTCTGTAATATATTAATTGTTACCATACTAAGAATGCTATCTATCTAGTGGCATTAGCACTGACGTTGTTACATGAAAATATCACTGCATAAATAAACGTTAATAAATAACGTCAAACGTTAGCGTTGGCTATCTTTTATTGCAACAAAGCGCATTAGGCAGGGACTTAATGCGGAAAACGTGTGACTGATTTTAGAATACATTATTAAACAAATTACACACTGATGTAAAAGCCATTGCTTTCGCCTCTGTTGAATGAAATCCCTTATTATGTTTGCCCTATTACATTGGGGTCCTGAAAAATGGCTTTCCAATGTCTGCTAGTAGGCTACACCAAAACATTAGTCCAGGCATTTTAAGTGGGTCATCACAGAAAAAGATCAGCATTCTTACCTTCGAGAAAACAGCCTCTCGTCTCTGCCATGCATCTCTCTGCGTTCCTCTGTCCCACGTCTCTCTCACAAATGACATACAGTGTTGATTGGCTATTTACTCATGATGTATACCCAATCTGATAATACTGCGAGCGGTTCATTGGGCCATACAAGCAGAAACCTTTCAGAGAGATGTGGCTGCCAGAGAAGCGCATTTAAAACTAAGTATTTTATCGGCAATCATATCAGACAAATTAACAATTACGATGATTGTAAAAAGTATGAATATCGGATCCAATCATCGGCCAGGATGATAATCGGTCGACCCCTGGTATGTACTTTGCCCAAAAACATTATATATGCAATATACAATGTAAAAAATATACAATTGACATATTTAAGTCACTAACAATATAAATATATGAACGTGAAGATGCTGGATCAACGCAAGAAGTAGAGCCAAGTACAGCTGAAGAGAGTTTGAGAGAGGTAGATAAACGACGTGGCCTCAAGGAAAGGATTGAGGAAAAACAATGCAACAAGGCTGTAACATACAGCTATGTTGCATTTTTTATGCAAATCAAATTAACAAGAACATAGCATAACAATGAAAATTGACAACAATAATACTGACTGTGATTAATTATAAAGCTGATGAGTGATTTCATATTTTATGTGATTACTCCTCTAATTAACATAGAACCAGTTGTTTTGACGCTCAATGGCTAAATGTTTTCGGGTAGCACAGACATAATGAAGAGGGAATGATATGCTCTGTAACTTAGAAGCACTGTGGAGTCAATGTGATCAGTGTCTTAGTAAAACAGCCAAGCAGAATCTATAGGCTGGATGCACTTAAATCCCATAAAGTGTCTACTAGTAATCGACAGGCAGAGGAGAACGAAAAACATGAAAGAGGGTAAAAACCTACGTTTTTTACCTATCTACAAAATAAAAGTATGATAATATAGAATAAATATATTGTTTGTATTTTGGTTGCTAATAGGGAGGGCATTGTAGCATGCATTAGCCTCTTAAGTGGAAATGTACAATAGGGCAGATTTAACACTGTAATAGCTGTCTTTTTTCAGGTGTGTAGCCAGATATTATATAAAGTATATCACAGAGGGGCGTCTTGTGGAGTGTGGGGAAACAGTGTTTGGGGCACCACTTCTGCCCAATTTTGAACCAGGAAAAGCCCTGAAAACCCTAAGCAAACAGTTGTCGGACAGGAGTTAAAATGGTGAAGCCAAGTTTGCTAATGTGATTTTTCTAAAAGCCACGCAAAGTGGAAAAATGTATGTCTCATTACAGCACTAATTTCAGTTCGGGTACCTAATGAAATACATGGAAGGAGAGAGGCCAGCACTAAGAATAGTGCGACGCCATCATCAGCCGAAGAGGCTAGCATTACAACAGCCCAGCCAGTTCACATCACTCCCCCTCCCAAGGCTCTAAATCACAGTTAATCCACCAACTGATTTGTCTGCTTTAGACCAGCCACCCATGCAACCAAAACTGGTCCCCTTCCCATCCACTGTCATTGATGGAAAACCACGGTCATTTTCCTCCAGTTGGTTCCAACGGTTTTCATGGCTAAGGATAGAGTCCATTAAAATATATGGTATTTTGTCAAATGTGCAGGCATTTTCCAGAGGCCTGCTTTGAGAAGCGATTTATTAGAGATGGGTTATAACGATTGCAAGCGCCTCCATCAGCCATGCTGTGAACAACAGGCAAGCAAGTCACATTTTCACTGGGCAAGTTTGAGGGATATATACCAAGTCATGCCAAATAAAGTCGCTGTGTAGTTCTGAAGCAATCAGGGTTGCCAGAATGTCTTGAAAGCATACAGCACTATCACCCACAGACTCCACAAAACAATGTGCCCAAACGTTATTTTTACTATACAGCCCTATCTGTAAATCCACCCGCCCAAGCCCATTTTTGCCTGCACACTGTCATTGAAAACAGCCAAATTATTCGGGAAGCTTCCCAATCTGGAAATACTGGAACCAATTAAACAGTGGTGGGGGACCTGTCTTTCGTGGAGAGAAATCAGTATCCCATGAAAAGTGGTACTGGTTGTTATCTGGTGGGCAAAACACGAAATATCACTACATGGGCACAGTGAGGACGCTCTGCACAGAGGTAATTTTTTGGAACAGCTCCAAAGTCGCCTAGATCACCTGCCCAATACCACAATAACTGCGGCCTCTTTGGTACAGCACAAGATTCAAGTGGAGCTCCCCGAATTGCCTGGCACCTACTCTACCATTTTGGCCTCAGCTACCTTTCCCTGTGATACCCTGGACTATGATGGAATCATATACATAAACAGCAAGCCTTGGTACCTATGGATAGTCCTGTGAAAAAGGGTAAGCCTACATTTTCCGCTACTGTAGGTTACACTGTGCTTGTTCGCACCTGCCGTGGAATCGTGCAGCCCGCCGTGGTCTGTGGAATGTTGTACCTGCTTTGTTCTGTTCATTTAGTGAGTTGTAAAGCTTCCTGCTGTGGTAGGCCTTTGACCAGATTTCTGGCTGATTTAAAGTTTAGCATTCTGCAATTGATCTTGATCATTGCTCTCTCGTGGAGTTGGTTGGATTAATCTCTCTGATAACATAGATTGATTGGCCAATTATATTGGTCTATGTGCAGAATGTGTGCATCAGAGGCTATGATGGACTTGTTGTAGCCTATTATTGATGATTGTTTAGAAATCTGAATCTTTTCTCAGGTATATGCGTGTGGTCAGCCCTGGCTCAAAAAAAGCCAGTTAATAATTAAAGTTTGTTCATTTCACTCATTAGAATGACATTTTTTGGCAGGCAATTGTTCAGGATTCAGCAGAAATGGGCTAGTATATCGAATGTCAGCACATAAAGCAATTACGATCAGGCTATTTTGAGTTAGTTACTGTATAGCCTACGTTTTCTTAGGCCCTGGTTTTTTTTACTCAAATCCAGTCAAACATACCTTTCAGGCTTCACCACTGCACCTGCTAAGCATAATTTTATTTGAGTCAGTAGCAATCTAGCATAACGTTTGATATTAGGTAACAAAGTAACCTATGTTGTGAGAGGTGAAGAATGTGTGCACCTTGGCCCAATGGTTCCACGGGCTGTCAACTGCCCTCCAAATCACTCTTAGCCTTATTTCTGTGCTTTTCCTTCAATGATGCCTTGAATAATTGTTAGTCAAAAACGTTTCCAAGCAGAAACCATAGCATATTGTTTTTAAAAATATGAGATATGATGGCAGGTAACGAGTGCTGTATTACCTTTATAAGCCTATGTCTCTTTTCAAAATGCACCCCAAAAAATCAGAATACTAGTTAGGTGACAAATGATCACATAGTGTGCTACCAACAGGTCTCAAAACTTAATTCCTAGATTTTTAAAAAATGATTATTTGCTGATAACATGAAAACGTATCCACTAAAGATTGTATACACGCATTGCAGAATAATTGCTAGGAAAGCGCGTCTTTGTTTTCCACATGCATTTTTCAGTAGGGTACTGTCAGTAAAAAAAAAATTAAAAAAATGCTGATGTTCTAATGATAGCACAGGAAAGACGTAATGTGCC
Organism: Esox masquinongy; assembly: GCA_016801175.1. NCBI lineage: Eukaryota > Metazoa > Chordata > Actinopteri > Esociformes > Esocidae > Esox > Esox masquinongy. The sequence goes on from JACXGI010001572.1 coordinate 31,838, forward strand.
TTTGGCTACACACAACATAATTATTGCCTACTTTTTGGCATTTAAATGTGATAATTTGACTAAAAATCGTTTTTGGGGTATTTTTAAGCCTTTGAAATGAAGAGCAGTTCCAGAGCCAAATGAGCCGAGTCTTTAAGGTAAACGGAGCCAGAAAAGCTGGCTCACCAAAAAGATGCGGAATACCCATCTAAGTAGCCGTTTGGACTTAATGTATGGGTAGCCTACACTGGATAGGACTTGACAGCTAAACAGGTTGTTTTGCAATGAATGTCACCTGAACAATCCATTCCACATTTGAATAATTACAGTAACACTTTAAATTACTTACGATATTAGTTGCTTTGATTAGCATATTTATTTAAATGATGAATGTGTCTGTTTTATATCAGCTCATCCATCTATTTATCAACAAGTCGCTCTGGGTTAAATAAAGGACTTAAATATAAATTATATCAGTGTCACGATTAGGAAACGCAGGACGTCAGGCGCAGACTCAATGGACAATGATGTTTAATGACAACAATAGGGCAGACGAAAAAACAACAAAACGGCAGGAAGATAAGGCAGGCAGCCTGGGACACACATGAAACCCTCTCAATGAATCGACAAGGGCAAAACAGAACTGGGCAGGCTAAATAAGGAGATTACAAGACATAGGGTGAAAACTCTAACGTCAGAAGGACAATCTACATTCAAGAACAAAGGACGAAAACCAAACAGAACAGGCAGCATGGCAGAGCGGGACGTCAGCGCCAGCAAGCGCGCTGTCCCCAGGGCAGCACCAGGGATGCCTCCCGCCAGTTTTCAGAGCGATTGAGTTAACTTTCGTCAAGATCCACAGCAAAGAACGTTTTTGTGGCATGTAAGTAAAATTCTTTATAAAACTTAGTTTTCGATTACTGAATATGGTGTGTAAGTCACCAAATCTAATATTGTATTATTTTAAAAACAGTAATTTTGCCTAAAACGTAGTACCGTTTTGAAAACGTCGAATCAACTGGTTAAGTTGAGCCAGACTTAAAGACCTACTCTCCAGAGCCAGGTTAGTTGTAACGCTGTGTTACAATTAACCCCGCCATTAGCGTACAACAAAATGAAATAAAAACGACTATTTTCTATTAATTTCAAATGGTTTTATTTACATTAAGGTTTCAAGAACAACATTGTGAACACATCAAGTTCATTTTGTTCAAATACACTGTCCTGCAACTTTTTTTTCACAGAATGAGACATCGAAAGAGAACAACAGATAGGGGAGTGATTGAAGAGGTGTTGTGTCTTGCTGCCAGGGAAGTGGATAGCGGCAGGTCTGTCAGAGGAGTGGCAAAGTCCTATGGAATCTGCTATGTGACTCTACATCGTTTTGTCACACTGAAGAGAAAGCTGCAGGAGGCTGGTAGCAACAAGTTACCCACCGTGGGTTACTCTCGCCACAGACAGGTGTTCTGCTCAGAGCAGGAAAAGGAGCTCAGGAATTATTTAAAAAAGGCGTCTGGCATGTTCTATGGGCTGAGCCCCAAAGAGGTAGGCTAGTAAAAATAGTATAAGATAATAAGGAGCGGCCCACACCAGGCCGCTCCTCTGAGCCCACACCAGGCCGCTCCTCTGAGCCCATTCCTGTATTCACCCCTAATGTGGTCAGGCCCTTTTCAAAGGCTGGACCACGGAAGAATGTTTCTAAGACGAAGAAGAGATGTGTCAGTGCCATCCTCACAGACATTCCAGTTAAACAGACAATTGAGGAAGAGAAGACAAAAAGCAAAAAACCTGCACTCAAGGCCAAAAGAAAGATCTTTAGTTCAAAGAAAAAACAAACAGAAGAGCCCTCTGTGGATTGCCTTGTCTGTGGTTAAGAGTTTGCCACTTCTGTCACTGGGGAGAAATTTAAGTGTGTTTTCTGTGAGGGTTGGGCACATGAATTGTGCACTGAGGGATATCAGTATTATGTTTGTCATGAGTGTGACAAACAGTAAAACTGAGTGAATGGCTGAATGTGTGAGTGAATTGAATGAACAAATGAGTTTACACAGAGTAATATGTTTCTTTAAAGTATTAAGTTTTTTAAAATGAATGAACAGATCAGTTTACACTTAGCAGAGTAGGCCTAAAGTGTTTTTAATATTTTAAGTAAATGAGCAAATCCGTTTACAAAGAGTTGCCCAATGTGTTTTTAATGAATTTAGTCATTTTTAATTAGTTTCTTAAATATATCAGTTTACACATTGTAATGTGTTTTTAATAAATAATTACAAATTTGTTTATACATAGCAATGTTTAAATGTTTTAGCCCATATGGAAAATACATGTTTTAGCCCATATGGAAAATAAAGTTAGTGTTTGACACACAATCTTTTGCCAATATTTATATTTTGATGTGGATATAATCCATCTACCCATTTGGTCCATCAATCTGAATATCAATCGAGACTATCCATCCATTATTTAGATGGGAAAACATGGATGGAACAGGGATAGTTATTTGTGGATATTTTTTATATCTGTCATGTGTCATGATGGATTGAATGAGGGTTAAATATATGTGGATATCTATCAGATAAATCCATAAACAGTTCATCTATTGTATATAAATTTAAACAGAATTGTTGAATTAATTGTATTCAAACAGACTTTTCTAGCAAGCGTTACAACTAACCCCCTTTCTGTTACAACTTGCCCCATGGGCAGGGTTAATTGAAACATCTCACTTCCGTGACTTTCGGCGCAATTGTGCAAGGATGGTAGGTCACTGGTTGCAGAGATGTGTGTGTTGCTTGTATAAAAATATGATCAATCAAACTCAAATTTTTCATAATTATTTAGCCCAAACCAAAATGTTAGTTTGTGCCCCACTCCCCCCTACCATCAAATTTGATCTTAAAATGATCGTACGATCATTTCACCAACATAGCTGGTATTTATCAATATTATCTTTGTCATATCCTTACGATCAAACGCATGTCTGGTCGGAGACCTTGTAAACCAACGTAAAAAGATATACGTAATAACGTAATAAGATAATGCTTGATCCGCAATAAAACCATAATTATAACAAACAGCAATCGTAACAGCGATTGCCTCAGTAACAACAACTACAATTATAAATATAGCTGCAAGCAGCAATTAAGGGGTCCAAGCAGTAAGAATGTCATAAGAGGATAGGCCTGATAGGTTGTATTGGCCTGTTTGTGTTCAGGATTAATGAGCGTTTCATGTGATTTTCTGGAACAGCGTCCCAAATGGCCAATTGGCACCACACACTGCACATGACCTTACCTTGTCATACCGATGATGCATACCAAAATTGGTGAGAATCGTACAAATGGTTGTGGGTGATATGCTTTCACTTCCTGTAAAATTGTAGGACTCAGGAAGTTATTGACAAATGACATCTGCTGTGTTTGAAATGTCTAATATTGTTAATAATTATTAAAGGGCAGAATCCACAGATGCTATTGTGAAGTTTCTTGAAAATGTGACGAACAGCCTAGGACTACTTCTCAAAGGTAGGTTTTTCAGAAAATTCTAAATAGTGGAAATTGTAGTCAAGCAGAAATGAAAATGGCCTTTTGCAAAGTTGTACAGCACCTGTTTCTACATCATATTATTCAAGTTTTATGTCTGTACCACAATTGAGGCAAAAGCTATGAGCTTTTGAAAATCTAATCTTTGGCCGATGGTGGCGCTAGAAGCATTGGCCTATGGGCGGGGCAAAACATTCCAGAGTCACCGTGGCAACTTGATCTGATCATGTTAAAGTGTAGCTGTTGGCACATATTGGAACTTTTATGTCAGTTGACCAGATTGGGTGTGTGCTATTCACATGTCTTTCATGAGGGGACTTGAGAAATACACTGACTGGCCCCAAAAAAGTTGCACACCCTAATATCATTGGCCCGCCTTTAGCTTTGACTATGGCCTGCATTCGCAGTGACATTTTTTCAACAAATTTATGCAACGTCACATCACTTAATTCTGACCAGAGTTGCATACATTTTTGGCTGAGATCTATTATTGATAACCAGAGAGGCAAACCACTCCATAAAGTCTTCTCAAGCACATCCCAAAGACTTTCAATAGAGTTAAGGTCAGGATTCTGTGGTGGCCAATTCACGTGTTAAAATGATTCCTCATGCTACCTGAACCAATCTTGCACAATTTGTGCCTGAGGAATTCTGGCATTGTTGTCCTGGAATATGCCCGTGGTATCGGGGAACAAAAAGTAAATTGATCATTCAAAACCTGGTCATTCAGTACAGTGGATAAAAAAAGTCTGCACACCCCTGTGAAAATGCCAGGTTTTTGTGATGTAAATGAATGAGACAAAGATAAATCATGTCAGAACTTTTTCCACTTTTAATGTGACCTATAATGTGAACAATTCAATTGAGAAACAAACTGAAATCTTCGAGGGGGAAAAATGAAAAATAAAAAACTTACAATAACCTGGTTGCATAAGTGTGCACGCCCTCTTATAACTGGGGATGTGGCTGTGTTCAGAATTAACCAATCACATGTTAAATAGAAGTCATTACACACCTGCCATCATTTAAAGTGACTCTGATTAATCACAAATAAGGTTCAGGTGTTCTAGCAGGATTTTCCTGACATTTTCTTAGTTTCATCTCAGAGCAAAAGCCATGGTCCGCAGAGAGCTTCCAAAGCATCAGAGGGATCTCATTGTTGAAAGATATCAGTCAGAAGAAGGGTACAAAAGAATTTCCAAAGCATTAGATATTCCATGGAACACAGTGAAGACAGTCATCATCAAGTGGAGAAAATATGGCACAACAGAGACATTACCAAGAACTGGACGTCCCTCCAAAATTTATGAAAAGACGAGAAGAAAACTGGTCAGGGAGGCTTCCAAGAGCAACATTAAAGGAACTGCAGGAATTTCTGGCAAGTACTGGCTGTGTGCTACATGTGACAACAATCTCCCGTATTCTTCATATGAATGGGCTATGGGGTAGGGTGGCAAGACGGAAGCCTTTTCTTACAAAGAAAAACATCCAAGCCTGACTGAAGTTTGCAAAAACAAACATCAAGTCCCCCAAAAGCAAGTGGGAACATATGTTATGGTCTGATGGCACCAAGGTTGAACTTTTTGGCCATAATTCCAAAAGGTATGTTTGGCGCAAAAACAACACTGCACATCACCCAATGAAGACCATACCCACAGTGAAGCATGGTGGTGACAGCATCATGCTTTGGGGCTGTTTTTCTTCAGCTGGAACCGGGGCCTTAGTCAGGGTGGAGGGAATTATGAACAGTTCCAAATACCAGGCAATTTTGACACAAAACCTTCAGGCGTCCGTTAGAAAGCTGAAGATGAAGAGGAAGTTCACCTTTCAGCACGACAACGACCCAAAGCACACATCCAAATCCACAAAAGCATGGCTTCACCAGAAGAAGATTAACGTTTTGGAATGGCCCAGCCAGACCTGAATCCAATTGAACATCTGTGGGGTGATCTGAAGAGGGCTGTGCACAGGAGATGTCCTCGTAATCTGACAGATTTTGCAAAGAAGAGTGGGCAAATATTGCCACATCAAGATGTGCCATGCTAATAGACTCCTACCCAAAAAGACTGCTGTAAGAGTGCTGTAATAAAATCAAAAGATGCTTCAACAAAATATTAGTTTAAGGGTGTGCACACTTATGCAACCAGGTTATTGTGAGTTTTTTATTTTTCCCCCTCAAAGATTTCGGTTTGTTTTTCAATTGAATTGTTCATGTTATAGGTCACATTAAAGGTGGAAAAAGTTCTGACATGATTTATCTTTGTCTCATTCTTTTACATCACAAGAACCTGGCATTTTAACAGGGGTGTGTTGACTTTTTATATCCACTGTACATTCAGGTACTCAGCTGAAATTTTATTGCCAAATAAAGTTTAGACCTGAGCCATTGAAGCAACCCCAGATCATGACACTGCCTCCAGAGGCTTGTACAGTGGGCACTATGCATGAGGGTTATTTTTTTTTCATGCGCTTCCCTTCTTACCCTGACATACCTATTGCTCTTTGATAGGCTGGAATAAGTCTGGACTCATTAGACCACATGACCTTTCTCCATTGCTCCAGTGTCTAATCTTGACGGTTCAAAGTTGAAGGTTCACCACTTTTCTTCCAGGTTTTAATAATTCATTTGACAGTTCTTAGCCCAATTCTAGTAATTTCAGCAATCTCCTTAGTTGTTTTCTTGGCTTGATGCAGGCCAATATTTTCAGCCTTCTGAAACACGGTAACATATTTTCCACGACCACGGGATACGTCTTCCGACATGGTTGTTTGAGAAATGAGAAGCTACTAGCTGAAGAAGCTGAAGAATGAGAGAGTTCTTCAGCTTCTCCAGGCACTCGGGACCCACCTGGGGGACATTGTCCACAACGATCACGGAGTTGATAAGTCAGGGTAAAAGTAATGGTAACCAGCTGACACATATTAATCATTGCATTAATAATTCAATCATACTCTCTTAAGTATCTCCTTATTTAAGTCCAAAAGGTGACGTTTTTTTGGTCAGGCAATGTAGACTGTTGGATGTTTGGGGTAACTTCAAAGTGAGATTAAGTAGCAGTACAAGGCACTCAAAAGTCAAAACGCCTGGGCCTGGTTTCCCGTTTCAGACTTGTCTGGCTTGAAATAGAGAAAGTACCAGCATACATTGAAGAGGGTGCAGTGACATCAGAAGTGGAGCTATATGCATCTGATATTATTGCATTCCCGACAGGTTAAGGAGCTGATGACACGGCTGCACATAAACAAAATCAATAGGCTACAGATTGTTTCCCGGGGCTGTGCTAATGGTCCGTTACTAATGAAGTAATTGTTTGAGAAGGATAAGTTCTTGTTCGACCCCTTACTAAAGCCTACATATAAGCAGCCCAAAAGTCAAAAAGTTTTTCAAGTTTAAGTTGACCAATCCGATTCAATGCCGGCATTTATATAGCCTATTTACATAGGGTTGAGTGTTTTGTTTTTCTCCCCGGATTTAAAATGTGGTTGAATTTGGATGATGGACAACTAAAAGCAATTCATGCATGTTCCTAAAAGAAATTAGGCCAATAGAAAAAAGTAATGTTTGAGCGTACTTGAGAAATTGAGTGTTACAAGGTAGGTGTAACTTCAAAGTGAAGTGAATTAGTAGTATTAGGTATGCTAGAGTCAAAACCAGTGGGCCAGGGTTTGATTTTGAGAATGTCTTGTCTGGCTTGATTTAAACAAAGGAACAAATGTTGTATGTCTGATTATTTTGCTACCTTTCATCCCAGACGAAGTAAAGCACACGGTGCCAAAGATAACAGGTCTTTGCTTTCTTGCAGCAGCACCATGTCATAATGGAATAACTGCGTTGTTTGTACACTAGAACTACCAAGGCAGTCATTTTGACCGTAGGTAATAACTTTGTTGAAATGAAACCCATGTACCTATAGGACCCTGACTTTACATAAATATGTGTGTTTTATTCTAAACTTATTGTTTCATTAAAATTCATATGGAACAATTTTAACTGAATACTCATACTTCCCATATTTCAAGGTTATAATTACACCAAACGGCCACTAGATGGCAGCAGAGGACTGGTAGCGCAGTTTGTATTTACTTCTCATTATAATATCAGTAAGAGACCAAAGTATGACCGAACAACATTTTTACGTCATTATTATAATGCAAATGGCGTAATACGGTGCTAACTATCATAAATAGCGAACTACATACTTGTTATCCAAATGGGTCACGTAGCACAAAAACCCATACCCTTAAGTCATTCCCAAAAAACACATACCTTTCCCATAACTGTAAACACTATTCACCTGTTTCCACATGATTCAATGTTCAAAACTCTTTCTACAAAACCTTACACAAAAGTGGACAAATAAAAAAGTAATTGCACTGACTATCCAGACCTCAAGTGTGAGTTGAACAACAGCTCCCTCACCAGGTTGTAGTTCTTGATGGTGCACTTCTACACTGACATCACACCTACACCCTATCCTCACCACCTCCATCACCATCCCTTGAAGACCTGCACACCTCCAGGGCCCAGAGGCGGGTAAAAAAGATTGTGGCTGACCTCTCCCACCCTGGGTATAAACTCTTTGAACCACTGCCCAACGGCAGGAGGCTGAGGTCCATCAGGACCAAAGTACATTTTCTTCCCGACTGCAGCTGGTCTCATCAACAAGACCCGTGTCCCTCACTGACACTGACTGTAATCCTGAACCCACTGACACCAAACAATCATAATGTATAGAATCTCATTCTTATTCTGTAAACACTTTTTCATATATTCTATTATTAATGTGTCACTTAATTGTACTGTATTTGGAACTTATGCATTTGCCTGTTATTGTCCGTGCACTATTGATTTATTGTTATGCATCATCAGACCAGAGCAAGTTCCTTGTATGTGAAAACTTACTTGGTAATAAATCTGTTTCTGATTCATTGTGCTATTGTGCTTGAAGTGATATTGAAGTGATAAAAATGATATGTCCAACATGTGCACATTTTGTGTAATTAGAATATGATACACACTTTGAAATACAGTTGGTGACTATAGTTCAAAGGTGTTCAAAGATATGGTGATTACAAAATCTCAAGTTTAATGATGCACTGTTGCACACCCCAAAAAATCTTGGGGAAGTGTTTTGGTGGTTATAGGCCTTTAAAACTAAACAAGTATCATGTTAGTGCCCCATATGCCCCATCACTTTCTACCAGACTGTTGGTGACAACTTGTCCGTCGGCTTAATGTCACAGACACATACTTGGTAAGCCATTAGAGGTGTAGGCATATCACTGTGTATGAGGTGATCTTAAGGTCACAGAAAATAGTCTAAAGGCTTCATAGGCCTTTTAGCCCCTTTAAGGCTTTTAATGGCTTGTAGGTCTCATAAGCCTTCTAGGTCATTTAAGCCTTGTAAGCCTTATAGGTGTTTTTGGGCTTCTAGTCCATTTACATACCAATGTGAACATAAAACGCATGATGCTTAAATTGATTTCGTGGCTCAACAGTTTGGTGTGCGCTACTTGAAAGGTGAAAGTAAAATGTGGGGTTCGTATCCCGCTTTCCTCCTGCCTTTCCAGCTTGCTTTTCATTTAACTATTCCTCCATCATAATGTTTTAGATGATGAAGGCGTGTGGGTAAAAAGGGTTTCATTCCTATTCCTTTTGCAGTAAATGAGACATTTGAACAACAATAAATATTGTTTAAAAAAACCTTGAAGATCACCTGGATTCGAAACAGGGTGGCCTTGCTCCACAGACGGCAATACTACTCACTACACCACTAGTGTTGTAATTAGTAATGACACGTTTCTACTTCAATTGCTAAATAGAGCTCGGTGTTTGAATGTGTCGACACCGATCGACAGGGCGCTCAGGCGCCTGCGAATTGTTGAAACCTGTGCTTTGCAACAAGCACTTTTAACGACTTTATACTAACCAGGCTAATTTCAAACAATTGTCACACAGCAAACTCTTATTCATCTCACACATTTTTCTCTTGCAACAAACTGACACAATTCATTCAAAGTTGTTGGTATTGCCACCTCAGTTTTCAAAGCCTGTGGCAGTCAGGTCTCGGACACTCAATCGACACCTAGTGGTTTCGTTAAATATCACGTGACAGTGTTTCGACACCTGCCATCAGGTGACCAGAAGTGTTTCAGAACATCGTTCCGATTCAGTGAGTGTGGAAAGGGTGTCGAAAAGCTAGCGTAGAGCAGTATGTGTGCATAGCATAAGGTGACCAGATTTCTGAAATGAAAACCAGGGACATTTCCAGCATGGCGGTTAATAATATAATTAAAATCTCCAATGTTATTACCTATGAAATAAAAAAAGGGGACAATTCCAGTTTAATGTACTTAGTCTCAGGCACACTGTGATAGACATAAAAAGAACTAGCTTCAGTTGTGCTCATAAGTTTGCATACCCTGGCAGAAATTGTGAAATATGACTGATCTTGCAAAAATGTCTTGTCTTTTATTTAAGGATAGTGATCATATGAAGCCATTTATTATCACATAGTTGTTTGGCTACTTTTTAAATCATAATGATAACACAAATCACCCAAATGGCCCTGATCAAAAGTTTACATACCCTTGAATGTTAGGCCTTGTTACAGACACACAAGGTGACACACACAGGTGAAAATGGCAATGAAAGGTGAATTTCCCACACCTATGGCTTTTTAAATTGGAATTAGTGTCTGTGTATAAATAGTCAATGAGTTTGTTAGCTCTCACGTGGATGCACTGAGCAGGCTAGATACTGAGCCATGGGGAGCAGAAAAGAAATGTCAAAATTTACCTGCGTAACAAAGTAATGGAACTTTATAAAGATGGAAAATGATATAAAAAGATATCCAAGGCCTTGCAAATGCCAGTCAGTACTGTTCAATCACTTATTAAGAAGTGGAAAATTCAGAGATCTCTTGACACCAAGCCAAGGTCATGTAGACCAAGAAAGATTTCAACAAAACTGCCATAAGAACTGTTCAGGATACAAAGAAAAACTCACAAGTAACTTCAGGAGAAATGCAGGCTGCTCTGGAAAAAGACTGTGTGGTTGTTTCAAGAAGCACAATACGACGATACTTGAACAAAAATGAGCTGCATGGTCGAGTTGCCAGAAAGAAGCCTTTACTGCGCCAATACCACAAAAAAGCCCGGTTACAATATGTCCGACAATACCTTGACACGCCACACAGCTTCTGGCACACTGTAATTTGGAGTGACGAGACCAAAATAAAACTTTATGTTCACAACCATAAGCGCTATGTTTGGAGAGGGGTCAACAAGGCCTATAGTGGACAGAATACCATCCCCACTGTGAAGCATGGTGATGGCTCACAGATGTTTTGGGGGTGTGTGAGCTCTAAAGGTACGGGGAATCTTGTGAAAATTGATGGCCAGATTAATGCAGCATGCTATCAGAAACTACTGGCAGACAATTCACATTCTTCTGCATGAAAGCTGCGCATGGGACGCTCTTGGACTTTCCAACATGACAATGACCCTAAGCACAAGGCCAAGTTGACCCTCCAGTGGTTACAGCAGAAAAAATTTAAAGTTCTGGAGTGGCCATCACAGTCTCCTGACCTTAATATCATCGAGCCACTCTGGGGAGATCTCAAACGTGTGGTTCATGCAAGACGACCAAAGACTTTGCATGACCTGGAGACATTTTGCTAAGACAAATTGACAGCTATAACACCTGCAAGAATTCAGGGCTTCATAGACAACTATTACAAAAGACTGCACGCTTTCATTGATGCTAAAGGGGCAATACACAGTATTAAGAATTAAGGGTATGCAGACTCTCGAACAGGAGTCAGTTCATTTATTTCTTTGTTGCCATGTTTTGTTTTATGATTGTGCCATTCTTTTTTGACCTACAGTTGAATGTGAATCCCATAAGAAATAGAAGACATGTTTTTGCCTGCTCACTCATGTTTTCTTTACAAATGGTACATATATTATCAATTCTCCAAATGTATGCAAACTTTTGAGCACAACTGTATGTGGAAATTCATTCCACAAGCAAGAGAGGGGTGGGCCTTCTATTTTTGACCAATCAGTTACATTGGGATTGCTACAACCAATACTATTGTTCGGATTAGTCCACCTAATTTTTGATAGAGTTTTAAACATGTGAAGCCGAGTGTCATTTTTCTTCTTTTAGGCAGTCCGAAAAAACGTTCAGTTGTTTCGCCTATGAGTTTCTATGGCCCAAACATCCCTGGCTGGAAGTTATGGAGATGATGCCTTAGTAATAATTGGATATCACAGACCTGGGGAGATGAATCGGGTTAAAGACTCTTTGACCTTTCTTAAATGCATGGTAAATTCACTCATTTAAACACATAATGAAAAATGAAAAATGAAGCAATTCTAGAAAATGTTTTATATCTCTACATTTCTGTCGTATCTTCTTAGGAATGGGGAAATTTAATGTGGTTGGTATTGGCACAGGTTTTTTAAAATCAAAAATGGACTTAAATGGTGGGCGTGGTCAGGGGGTTGTCCAGGGGTGTAGCCAGTGAAGTGGCAATAGGCAATGTCAACCCATCAGCCTACGGATATTACAACCTATTTTTATTATGATTAAGTACATTTATTGAAATTCTACACATTTCTGCAAACAGCTGATAGAAATGTTTATAATTTTTAAGCAAATGTCCTGCAATTCTAAACATTTTCCCATGTTTCCAGAGCTGTGAACCATGGCACTGCGAACATTGCTCACACATTCAACATTACAGATGTAGCTATTATATATAATTATTGTTGCAAAAAAGTTCTGACTATATCCCAAATCAAACTTATATGTCACAAATTACATTTCACACTGGTTATTTTACACATATCTGTATCCTGTGTGAGGTTCTGTTTTGTTCCGTTTTGTTTTTGCCGTTGTCCCTGAATGTAACCTGTTCTGTTTGGTTTTAAAGGAGCTGCAGGCCTCTCTTGCCACAATCAATGTTGAAGTGCATAAGTCAAATATATTCCACATACTTGGTCTACATTGGAGATGAGGAGCCTCTGCTCTCAAAAAGAGAATATCAAGACACAACTGACGTTTGCCAGACAGCACTTGGGCAAAGATCAAAACTTCTGGAACAATGTGCTCTGGACAGATGAGTCAAAGTTTGGCAAAACATTTTTTGATTGGCAAAAAATGAAACACGGCCTTTGAACAGAAGAACGTCATATCAACTGTAAAGTTCAAAGGCAAATGTCAGCTGATTTTATTTAGGGGTAATCAGTATCACATAAGTTGATGTTTGGCATTCACTACATCTGCAATTTAATCTTAAAATGCATAGAGAAAATATATTTTTACCCGTTCAGAGTATTACTAATGCAACCCAGCGCATCCAGTGATAATGTCTGCAAAAGGTATAATTCTGGTAACTGATTTGATAGCTCCAATGCACGTACACATTTGACAACATTTCTGAATCAAGACAATGATATTGCTGTGTAGTTTTCTGTTATTATCTTGGCTTGAGGCACAACTGATTGAATTTAGCCCTTACATTGCCGAGTTCTGTACGAATTACTATGACATTTGTTTTGGGATTTGGAATGGATGTAAGAACAGGAGGAACAAGAGATTAAACCAAACATTTTAAAGTAGCTCAGTGTAGGTGGCAGTCAGACAGTTGTAAAGTTAGGGTGAAGTTTGTGTAATGACCCTGATAGGACCAGTCCCTCTCCAGTTTCTGTCCCGGAATCCCAGTCTCTTCTCCCTCTCTTCACACCCTAATGAGAGGAGAAGGGGGCTTTCCAACCCCATGACAGCCAATCCGTTCCAGGAGAGTGGAACCGTTCTTCTTCCCGAGAAGGATCTTGTTATTCCGGTCTGCTCCTCTCCTCCCTTCATCCAGCTGCTGCCCTACTTGGGTTTCTCATTCCGTACTGGGGATCTTGGCTCAAACCCTGTGCCAGTTTTATGAAAGGACCATGTGAATTAATTTCATCTTTAATAACTGTGTGGGTCATGGTTCCATGTGTGTGCTAGATTTAGGACAGTATGACACTCTGGTCTTGATTGCACTTTTACGCATGGCTGTGAAGTGGGTTAGATTGAATTAAATACTGCTTTAGGGCATTGAAAATGTACATACATAGGTTGTGCTTTTCGCAAGGTAAAATCTTCTCACATCATAATAATACATCACACTGACAATATCAACTAATAAAACAATTGGGCGATTGAATGTCATAAAACACTTACACTTGTTTTCTATCAGATATTTAAAAAAATTTGACACATGTAGGAAACTGTTTGCTGCACAAAGGTTTCAACAGTGAGGCATCCAGGTGAAGAGGGAGGAGATGAGGCGGGACATTTGTTAACATCATGGGCAGACACCAGGGCTCGATAACTACAGTGGTGGGGGTGCAGGTACACATGCCAGCCATGCAGCAAATGTGCTCAGTGGGTTATCCAAACACTTGGATATTGTTTTGTACCCTTTCCCTAATATATGCATTTGTATTAATTAATCTCTAAAGTCTGTAGAATGCTAGTGGACCTAATTGTCCTCTAGATTCACAGCTTGAACATTGATCCTTTAACAGTGGGTTGTTTATCCAGAAGACGTGTCAGCTACTTTAATGGTTCACAGGTGGAGGCAAATGGGAAAAGAATTGTGTCCCTCTTAGGAACATTTCTTTCATCTGTGTAAACTGGGAGATTTCACAGCACAGGGGTTTAATTTATGTTGGCAACAATTGTTTTTTACAAATACTTCAAAATAAAAGCATTGTCACCACAATTGGACACAGTGTTGTGTTTTGGGGTCACTCTTAGGTTTAGGCATTAAAGGGAAATTTCACTGTTGCTCTATTCACCAGTATATGTTCATTAATATGGTATTGTTTTGCAAGCCAACCTTTGAGGGTGGAAACATAATAAGAGAATCAAATAAGGCTCCCATCAGGCTGTAGTCAACCTGGCTATCTTGCAATGCAGTGACAAGGAATATTATTGAGACAGGTCTAATGGCTCTATTGAGCATGGACAAGAATATTTACCCACCGCTAGTGTGATCAAACAATCAATTTCAACAAATTAAATTAAATCATAAAAAAACATATCTTTCTATACAACAATCAGCCATAACATTATGACCACTGACAGATGAAGCGAATAACACTGATAATCTCGTTATCATGGCGCCTGTCAGTGGGTGGGATATATTAGGCAGCAAGTGAACATTCTGTCCTCAAAGTTGATGTGTTAGAAGTAGGAAAAATGGGCAAGCGTAAGGATCTGATTGACTTTGACAAGGGCCAAATTGTGATGACTAGACGACTGGGTGAGGGCATCTCCAAAACTGCAGCCCTTATCGGGTGTTCCCGGTCTGCAGTGGTCAGTACCTATCAAAAGTGGTCCAAGGAAGGAAAAGGGGTGAACCGGTGACAAGGTCATGGGTTGCACGTGGTGATGCACGTGGGGAGCGAAGGCTGGCCCATGTGGTCTGATCCAACAGACCACACAGTGCATCACAGTTTGTTGCGGCAGTGGACATGCTGACCCGTCCACTGCCGAAAGCCCTTACAATGGGCACATGAACATCAAAACTAAACCACGGAGCAATGGAAGGTGGCCTGGTCTGATGAATCATGTTTCCTTTTACATCACGTGGATGGCCGGGTGCGTGTGTGTCACTTACCTGGAGAACACATGGCACCAGGATGCACTATGGGAAGGAGGCATGCCGGCGGAGGCAGTGTGATGCTTTGGGCAATGTTCTGCTGGGAAACCTTGGGTTCTGCCATTCATGTGGATGTTACTTTGTCACGTACCACCTATCTAAGCATTGTTGCAGACCATGCGCATCATTTCATGGCAGCAGTATTCCCTGATGGCATTGCCCTCTTTCAGCTGTATAATCCACACTGCCACAAAGCAAAAATGGTTCAGGAATGGTTTGAGGAACACAACGAGTTCAAGGTGTTGACTTGGTCTCCAAAATCCAATCGAGTATCTGTGGGATGTGCTGGGCGAACAGATCCGATCCATGGAGGCCCCACCTCGCAACTTACAGGACTTAAAGGATCTGATGCTAACGTCTTGGTGCCAGATACCACAGCACACCTTCAGAGGTCTAGTGGAGTCCATGCCTTGACCGGTCAGGGCTGTTTTGGTGGCAAAAGTGGGACCTACACAATATTATGCAGGTGGTCATAATGTTATGGCTGATCGGTGTATATTTTAATAACAAAAGACTATCCAAAATATGTTTGATAATGAATGGAAAATGTATAAATGATATGATAAATACTAGGGCTGTCAAAATTAATGCATTAACGCGTGTGATTAATTAAAAATGCTTAGCGCTGTAAATTTAGTTGTCTTTAACGCATTTTTCTTTTTTCTGAACCATACCCAGCAAGCAACACACCAGCGGCCCGACGACGGCTGGCCACTTTTTTGCATTAAACCCAGTGGGATGCCTCATGCCCCAATATTAGGTTTTATTTATAATAATCTGATTTTGGTCATCACAAACGACTATGAACTGAATTAAATCTAAATTTATTTCAAATAGTGCAAGATGCATACAAAAAAACATGCATTATACAGCAAGCATACAAAATAAACATGTGCAAATGAATTGAATTAAATTAAAAACATATATAGAAACAGATATTCACAGTATAATCAGATCATCACAGTATTTCAATGTGAGAAAGTACAAAATAAACAATACAATACTAAATAAGCTAGGGCTGGAATCCAAGCATTGTGGTGTGGTGGTTTTGTGCTTGAGCTGTGTCATTCATATTCACGGCAGGTCCCTTGTACCTCCGACGTTTTCTCCCACCTGCACTGTCAGCTTCTGGACAGCCTCGTCGATGGCATCCCAGGTGGAAGGATTCTTCCTTCCTGCTCCTGTAATACAGTAATCAGGTAGTGTAGTTAATGGTCTGACATGTTTTTGAGAAAAAGTCATAAATTAACCACAAGAATCTAATAGCCATGTACAAAATAACTTACTTTGAAAAGTAGTCCTGAGGAAAAGGTCTTAAAGCTGGCCTTCATTCTCTTCAGTCAGCCGCTTATCTGAAGCTAAAAAACACAAATATCAATAGTTTAATAGTGAAATAAAGATAACTAACCACCCTATACATGTAATTTCAGAAATGTTGTTTTATGGAGATACAAGATGCTGGCGTAACTATAGTCTTGTTCTTATCTGATTGTAGAACCAGCTGTGCCCTCAGCTCAGCATTCTTTCAGTCAACTGCTTGATCTTCTCCAAATGTTCTGAAAGTAAAGACAAACAGTTAATTATTCAGTCCTAAATATCAGGTTATTTTACACTCTTCAGAACTCAATAAATTGCAGTGTCCGCCAAAATGTTCATTCTTACCATCATTTGCAGAGCTAAAACGTCCCCCAACCTCTGCCTTCTTGCCCTTAAAAATAAATTGAAATTGACAAATAAAATTGAAAGCAACATGCTTTCATTACATAAGTTAAGCATTTGGGTTAAGTGAATGAACCGACACATACCTTTGTAGCAGCCCTCCACATGGTCCTCCACATGGTGCCGTGGAGTACCTCTGGTGTTGTGGAGTACTGTGCTTGCTCCATCCTCAAAATAAACATAAAAGTTGGTGAATAGGTAAATATGGTGAAACCAAGTAAACATTGGAGCAATTACCAGATCAACATGTAATTCACATACCTCCAGGGCTGCAATCCACAGGGTGTTGTGGTGTAGATGTGTATCCTTGCGGTGGTAGGGGCCCACGCTGGAACAATTTTTGCTCCTCTGGCGATACCCACGTGTGTTCTCCCATGTATCTAAGACAAATTAACGTTTTATAAGCATTTACCCTGCAAAACACATTTTCATCCCAACTTTCAAATTGTAATTACATTTTAAAATTTACCTGCATGCTTGATGAGTTTATAAGGGACTTCAGGTGGTGAACTTTTCTTGGCTGAAGGACTTCCTGCTGGTGATGCTGTGTGGTGGCCAGCAGCAAAGTCCCCCTTTGAGTGACAGGCGTGGATCTTCTTTTGATTTGGTTTCTAACCTGTGTGTGTGTGTGTGTGTGTGTGTGTGTGTGTGTGTGCGTGCGAGTGTGTGTGTGTGTCATAGAACAAAACGTGAAAATCTCTTAAGCTTGTGTTTACCACAGAGTTTTTTCAAGCATCTAGACTAACCAAAAACCATCTATTGTAGTTCATGAATGTGTTTACTGTACATGTCTACACAAAGGTCCTTTACACAAGCAATAGTGCATGGGTCAAAGTCTATTTTATTTCTAAACTACCAATGTTGACCAAAATTCTGTACACTAAGATTTAACAATATTAAAATAAAGTTAATACAAATAAAATCAGTACAAGAATAAAAGGGGCAATAGCATCTCTGCAGGAAGAAAATGGCAAGACTACACATGAGCTAGGCACATCACAGCACATGTCCTCACTACAGGTCAGTAACATGATTGAGTTTTAAAAGATCATTCCAGAGAGAATGGGTCTGTCAGAAGTTAGGATGGGGAGGGGTTCACAACTCTGAAAGACTGCGTGGGCAAATAGTGCAACAATTCAAGAATAGCGTATCACAACGTAAAATTGCAAAGAGTTTGGGGTACACATCTACGGTACACAATATCATTGACAGATTCAGCGAATCTGGAGTAATCGCTGTACTCAAGGGACAATTGCGAAAACCAATATTAGATGCCCGTGATCTTCAGGCCCTCAGGCGGCAATGCATTAAAAACAGACAGGATTCTATAGTGGACATCACTGCATGGGCTCAGGAACACTTACGAAAACCATTGTCTGTGAGCACAGTACATCGCTGCATCCACAAATGCAAGTTAAAACTCTACCATGCAAGGAAGAAGCCATATCTAAAGAAGATCCAGAACCGCCGCCGTCGTCTTCGGGTCCAAGGTCATTTAAGATGGACTGAGGTGAAGTTGAAAACTGTCCTGTGGTCTGACAAATCAAAATTTGAGATACATTTTGGGAATCATGAACACCACGTCCTACGGACTAAAGAGGAGAGGGACCATCTGACTACTTATTAGCGCGCAGTTCAAAAGACAGCATCCATGATGGTATGGGGGTGCATTAGTGCACATGGCATGGGTGACTTGCACATCTGTGACGTCTCCCATTGTTCACCATTAATGCTGAACAATTCATACAGGTTTTGGAGCAACATATGCTGGCATCCAGATGACATCTTTTCAGGGAAGGCCTTGCTTGTTCCAGCAAGACAATACAAAACAACATTCTGAACGTATTACAACAGCATGGCTCCATAGTAAAAGAGTCTGGGGGCTAAACTGGCCTGCCTGCAGTCCAGACCTGTCACCCATTGAAAACATTTGGCGCTTTATGAAATGAAAAATATGACAACGGAGACCCCAAAATGTTGAGCAGGTGAAATCCTATATCAAGCAAGAATGGGAGTATATTTCACTTTCAAAACTATGCAATTGGTCTCCTCAGTTCCCAAACACTTACAGAGCGTAGTTAAAAGAAGAGCTGATGCAACACTGTAATAAACATGCCCCTGTCCCAACTTTTTTGAAATGTGTTGCTGGCATCATTTGTGTCTATCACAAATGTTCTTTGTGTTCCGAACACCTCAAACTTAGATTTGTCTGTCCATAACACTTTTTTTCAATCTTCCTCAGTCCTGTGTCTGTGTCTTTTTTTGACAATCTTGATCTTTGCTTTTTATTGGCCAGTCTGAGATATGACTTTTTCTCATTTGCCACTGTCTAGAACAGGGGTGGGCACTATTTTTCACTGGGGGGCCACACTGAAAATGCTAGAGTGCATCGTGGGCCAGATTACTTTTTTAACCAACATGCCTAAAAAACACACAACATAGCTAACTCTGTTAACTTGCATATTATATTTATGCATATTTATTTTCCATGCAACACTGTTTCATAATCAAACTTAATTTACTTTAACAATGTTTTTTTTTATTATTTTCTGTTAACCACTGTTATTATGGCAGGCAAAAGCCTAAAAAATCCCTTTTTAGGGTTATTGCTCAACAGAAATTTTGCAACACATATTTGCCTTACAACTTAACTTTCAACTCAACAGAGTAAGTTTATTACATAAGGTATAGTGTATAACAGTTATATAGGTATAATAGTTATTAGGGCAGCCATAAGTCTATGAAATCACTTCTGAAAATTTTCACTCAAAGCAAATGTTAGTATAAATTGCCGTCGTCTAACTTCATACAGTATATTTTTTGTCCTACGTGCTTTTAACGACAGTTATTCCAGCAGCCCAGACCCAAGAAATCAACTTTTAGGGCTACTCACTCAATATGAACAGGAGAGCCTCGTATGGACGTTGACAAGTGAGATGAAGTCAGGAGTCATTTCTGTTGAAGCAGTGTGCGGTACTGCTGCAAGATATTCATCAGTGAGGCTGCATCTGCGCATGGATTGTGGTGCTGGTCCCTACGTATCATAGCAACGCAAATACCTTGTTTCAACTTAAAGGTATTTTAAACAGACAGTATGATACTGCTGTACTTATTACTGGGAGTGCCACGGGACTTTTAATTTGAAAATAAATAAATATGCAGCAGTAAATAAACTAACGTAATCTGCGGACCTCGTCGGGTATTTTTTATTTTGTATTATTTTAAAAGTTCTGGATGTATCGCGGGCCGGATAGAATTACTCAACGGGCCGATCTGGCCCGGGGGCCTTATCTTGCCCAGGTCTGGTCTAGAAGGCCAGCATCCCAGTCGGCTTGTCGCCTTTTGACGTTGAGACTGGTGTTTTGCCGGTACTATTTATTGAAGCTGCCAGTTGAGGACCTGTGTGGCGTCTCTTTCTCAAACTCGACACTAATGTACAACCCCATTTCCAAAAAAGTTGGTACTCTGCGTTAATAGCAAATAAAACAGAATGCAATAATGCTCAAATCATTTCCCCTTTTTTTTATTGAAACTAGTACGAAGACAACTTTTCAAATGTTGAAACTGAGGCATTTTATTGTTTTTGTAAAATTACATGGCCGTTTCGAATTTGATGCAAGCAACACGTTTCAAAAAAGTTGGGACAGAGGCAACAAAAGACTGGAATGTTGTGTAATGCTAAAAAACTAAACCTGGTGGAATATCTCACAACTAATTAAGTCAATTGGCAACCGGTGAGTAAATTCACTGGGTATTAAACAATAATTCCAGAGAGGATGGGTCTGTCAGAAGTCAGGATGGGGAGGGGCTCTGTGAAACTCTGCAGGGGCAAATAGTGCAACAATTTAAGAACAATGTTTCTCAATGTATAATTGCAGTTTAGGGATCTTATCATCTATGGTACATAATATTATTAAAAGATTCAGAGAATCTGGAGAAATCTCTGTATGCATTGGACAAGGCCGAAAACGAATATTAGATGGCCGTGATCTTCGTGCCTTCAGACGGCACTGCATTAAAAACAGACATGATTCTGTAGTGGAAATCACTGCATGGTCTCAGGAACACTTACGAAAACCATTGCCTGTGAATACAGTACGTCGCAGCACCCACAAATGCAAGTTAAAACTCTACCATGCAAAGAAGAAATCATACATAAACAGCATCCATAAACACCAGCACCTTCTCTGGGCCCAAGTTCATTTTAAATGGACTGAGGTGAAGTAGAAAACAGTTCTGTGGTCTGACGAATCAAAATTTTAGATTCTTTTCAGGAATCATGGATGCTACGTCCTCTGGGGTAAAGAGAAGAGGGACCGTCCAGCTTGTTATCAGTGCACAGTGCAAAAGCCAGCATCCGTGATGTATGGGGGTGCATTATTGCACTGGCATGGGTAACTAGCTTTTGTGAAGGCACCATTAATGCTGAACAATATATACAGGTTTTGGAGCAACATAAGCTGCCATCCAGACAACGTCTTTTTCAGGGAAGGCCTTGTTTATTTCAACATGGCAATGCCAAAACACATTCTGAACATATCACAACAGAATGGCTCTGTAGTAAAAGAGTCCAGGTGCTAAACTGGCCTGGCTGCAGCCCAGACCTGTCCTCTGTTGAAAACATCTGCCGCATTATGTAATGACAAATACAGCAAAGGAGACCACGAAATGTTGAGCAGCTGCAATCCTATATCAAGCAAGAATGGGACAACATTCCACTTTCAAAACTATAGCAATTGGTCTCCTCAGTTCCCAAACGCTCACAATGTTGTTAAAATAGGTGATGCAACAAAGTGTAAAAGAGTGTCCCAAAAGTGTCCCAATATTTTTGAAATGTGTTGGCATCAAATTAAAAATGGGCATGTATTTTTCCAAAAACATTTCTCTGTTTCAACATTTCATATGTTGTCTTTGTACTATTTTCAATTAAATATGGGATAAATGAAATCATCATTGCATTCTGTTTTTATTTGCATTTTACGCAGCGTCCCAAAATTTTGGAAAAAAAAAGATTGCCTACCAGATGTTGTTGAGGTTTTGTTATTGTTGTAGAAAAGGGCAAGTTTCAGGAGAAAGTCAATAAGCACTCTGGAGGTAAATTACTTTTACAATAAATCGATTCCTTATTTGTTTCAGACCAGAGACACTTCAGTGACTTCTTAGTCATTTTCAATGAACAACAACCAAAATATAGCATTTTACGAGCAGGGTTGTACACTGTAGGACGCCAGTGTACAAACAGGGTTGTACACTGGTGTCCTAAACACATTTGTTAAAATTACTTTTGCTGGTATAGCATGGCCTGGTTTAAGAGATTAGGTTTAGAATCAAAGTTACAATTGGGGTTATGGTAAAACTTAAGGTTGGGTACTAGGCTTAATTTAGGTTAAAGTTAAGTGTTTGAGGATATGTTTAGAGTCAGGTTAAGGGTTTGGGTAAGAGTTTTGAATAGGAATAACATTTTAGTCCCCACAAGGATGGTACAACCTAAAATGTATATCAACCTAAAATGAGTGTAAACAAATATATTGTGTCAGTTTTGGCTGTTACCTACCCATATCTTTTTGCAGAGATTGTACATAGTAAGTCTTGGAGGATTCTGTAAAACCTACACTTTAACGATTGCTTACCAGATGTTGTTGACGTTTTGTTATTGTTGTAGAAAAGGGCAAGTTTCAGGAGAAAGTCAATAACCACTCTGGAGGTCAATGACCTTTACAATAAATCGATTCCTTATTAGTTTCAGACCAGAGACACTTCAGTGACTTCTTAGTCATTTTCAATGAACAACAACCAAAATCTAGCATTATACGAGCGTACACTCTTGCATACATAGAGTAGCATATTTTATAAACGAAATCAGGCAAAACAAAAAAAAGAAAGAAATGTATACATGAATGCACACTAACAAACAAATACATGGAAGTACAGAAGACATGCACACACCACATTGGAGATGTACACATAATCTAAGGTATGCATTTAGCATTGAAAATGTGTGTACTGTTAAAAAGCATAAATTATGTATCAGCTTAAAAGTGTCTGCTCAGTGCTCCATATGTACAACTATAGATAACTTTAGCAACCAACTAGATAACAACTTGCTATCTTGGAAATCTTATTAATGTTATATGTTTGGATAGCCTATCCTTCCTGGGTTATAACTAACCGAGTGAGCAAATGCTTTTTGTGTTGGTGTCCTAGGTTAGTGGCTTAGGACAAGGAAAGCTGGCTAGGCTTTTTTCTGACCACCTGCACCAGACCTTGAGAAAGTGAGGGTCTGCTGCATAGAATGCCGTAAATCAAGGTGACATTTCTTTAACAGTTTAACCATTATGTAAAAAAAATTATACACATCTAAAATAATTGACATGAAGTCATATTCAAGTCAGGCCCGGCGCCAGGATGAGATGACTGAAGGTGCGTTTTGTATAAGTGAGGGGGCATGTCTAATCACTGCGCACCCCCCATCCCCCCAGATGAAAAATTTAGAAGCGTATATACGCATGTAAAGCCGATCATAATGTGTGACTGTGATGACCGGACCCGGTCTAATTCATATACCATCGGCTGTGTATATGGGGAAACAAAACTGAGGGGGCACAAGTTTCTTCCTGAGGGTGCAATGCCCCCCCCCCGTGGCGCCGGGCCTGATTCAAGTGTTTAAGTCAATAAGATTATCTTTATTAACGCCTAAGATCCAAATAGCATTCCAAAACTTTTGACCAAAATTGGACTAAATGTGCCCTAACATGAAATAAATAAATACATATATATACATATATATATATATATATATATATATATACATATATATATAATATATACATATATATATATATATACATATTTATACATATATATAAATAATTAAATATATAAATATAAAAATAAATAAATACACATTGCACTTGCATTGTGTACACTTATGCATCGTCCAAATGAAATAGGCATTTCATTTGGATAGTGTGAAGTTGTGCGTCGTCAAAATGCAGTGGGGCAGGACATAACCTATTTGATATAGCTGTCCACATTGGACTGTGTATCTTATGCTTGGAACATTGTGATTGGACACTTGAGAGCAAACTATCAGATGAGATCTGTCAATCAAGTAGCACACGAACAAGTTTCAGTGTTGCCTTTTCCATTATTGACACAAAATTGGGCCACTTTGAAAACAATTTAACCAGTGAATATATAAAGTTAGCATGTGGCCTGTTTTCAGTTAGGCTACTTTTATCGCCGCAACCGCACGATCAGGTGGAGGACTGGAGAAGTGGGTGTGTCTTGGTTGTACCAGGCTGCCATCACTGTTCTATAGCTCAATAGTAGGCGTAAGCCTTTACAAGTTATGTCTTAGAGCCGTTTGAAAACGTCCAGAAGGATAAAGATATCACTGTAGTGATGTTTTTTAGTTGCTAATAAAA
Source organism: Esox masquinongy (assembly GCA_016801175.1). Taxonomy (NCBI): domain Eukaryota; kingdom Metazoa; phylum Chordata; class Actinopteri; order Esociformes; family Esocidae; genus Esox; species Esox masquinongy. The sequence continues at coordinate 56,222 of JACXGI010001572.1, forward strand.
TACATAGACGCAAAGTGTTTAACAGAGGGAGTTGGGCCAGGTCCTGCAGGCTGGACAAAACACACACAACTCAAGTCACGTTCTCGACTTCTCGTTATAATTGGATTTAACATTCATAACAACACGTTATTCCTGAGACCCATTCAAAAACTGAATAGGCCTGAATGTAGCAGACTACAGATTTTGAAAAACTGCCTTGCAGTTTTTTTAAGCCCATTCAAATGTGTCCTTTCTAGGAGGCTACACAATTACAGAAGGGGTGCATATGAACCTAACACAGTAGGCTTAAGAATGCTTGTTGCTCATAAGTTAGGCAGCTTGCCTTGTCTTCCAACATTGACCACTGACCAACAGTAGCAACCTGGCAACAGATGATAACGATCTTTCAGTTGCACTGAAACTCGTTCGTGTGCTAATTGATTGACAGATCTCATCTGATAGTTTGCTCTCAAGTGTTCAATTACAGTGTTCCAAGCATATAACTCACAGTCCAATGTGGACAGCTCGATCAAAGGGGGAAGGTCCTGCCCCATTGCATTGGAACGACACACAACTTAACACCATCCAAATGAAATGTCCATTTCATGTCTATGTCTATCAGATATGACAATACTTGCTATATCAGTAACTTTTGTTAATCTTTAGACAGATGCCAAATCAACTAAGTATGAATGCAGAGACAATAACAAACTATTTGGCATGTACTCCATTTCATATAACATCTTTCCCCAATACTGTTCATAATATAATTGCCAATGTTCTGCTTTTGTATGGTGGGAATCTTAGAAATGACTCCTTTAAGATGGCAAACACAAGACTGAGCTGCTCTTCTTTTGCTGGAAGGCGTGTCCGTTCCAGGAAATGTCCATCATGGTTGACAACTGCAGGGTCCTACTCCCAGACTGCAAAGGACCGTGATATTGGACAACATGCTGTAATTCTCTGTTAATTAAACATCCAGGCAGTGACATGTACCTGCAGAGTCATGCTCTACAAGCTTCGTGCAGTATGACCTTACCTCACACAGGAAGCAACACAGGTACTTATCCAAGAACTTCTCATCTCACATCTGGATTACAGTAACTCACTCTAAGTAGGGCTCCCTGCCTGTGAAACCTTCCCAAGATCTCCATGTCACCTCGCTTCTTCGCACACTACAGTTGAAGCTCGAATCTGCTTCAATGCTATGGTTCTTGCCTACCGAGCAACAGGAGGAGCTTCTCCTCCTTATCTTCACGCAATGTTCAAACCCTACATCCCAATCCGGATCCTTCATTCAGCCACCTCTGGGCTCTTGGCCGACCTGCCTCTTTTGATGCAGTTCCTGGTCCATGCAGTCAAAACTCCTCTCTATCCTGGCAACTATGGAACCAGCTTCCTAGGAGACTACAGGAGAGTCTGTCCCCATCTTCAAAAAATATATTGTCCAGAGTAACTTAATCTGCTAAATGAGAAAAATGTAAATGTAACACGCTTTATTAGGGTGATTTTAAAAAGTCACTGTTCTTAAAGCGAAATGAATCATCTTCTATGCCATTTTTTCTCTGATATTATTAATCTAAATATGGCTTTAATGTAACCCTGCAATGTTTCAATTTCTAAATCAAAAGAAATAATGCAACCAAAACATATGGTTATTTTTCATCAGCCTTTTTACCCAGCCTTTCCTGCCTTTTATTGCATTTAATTCAGCAGTGGGGGAGATTTTCGTTAGCTTTCTTTGCACTATTCTTGTCTTTTGAATGTGATGAATATGAACATTGGAGTGCTGTGTGAGGGCATTTATTTGATTAATCTGGGGTAGGAAGGAACCGACTTTATTTGGCTGCGAAACAGGAGCATTTGCTATGAGACACACAGTCCACACTGAGACGCTAATCAAATTTGGTTTACAGAAATGGTGGCAGTCACAGGTTTCATTTTATCTGTGAAGAAACCCTGACATTTTTTCCTATGTCTCAGATTTTCCTGGCCAGAAACATAGATCTCAATTTAATCAAAACTGCATTGCACTATTTACACAGTAGCTTCTTTTCAATCAGTCAGATTAACATACTGTTTAATAGGATACTGTATAATAACTCACAAATACTTTTAGATTGGTCTTCGATCTGTACAATAACCAAAAACAATTACTGCCCTCACAGGTACAGTATGCTTTTACTTTTCAAAGTCTTGAAAATAAGGCAGGTGGAAATTTGCCCAAATAGGTGTTAGAGAAAGTAACATCTTCTCAACCATTACTTTTGATTATCACATCTTTAGGCAACTACCTGTGGTACTGGAAAAACTGTGTGTGTGTGTGTGTGTGTCTGAGTGTGTGTGTGTGTTAAAACACATGTTTTTGTAGTTTCCGCAGCAAACCTCCAGCACAACACCAGTAAACTCAATTATTTATTAATATAACCTAATGGAGGCAATTAATCTCCAGACCCAATAAAACGGTTACCAAAGATTTAAATAAAAATATACCCAAACGTAAACAGACAAATCCTTTCTTGAAGATCAATTGTAATACCAGTGCTTCAGTACCTGAATAGTCTCTAAATTGTTAATTTGAGAGGCTTGAACAAATGACAAATGACTTAAACATCTCAAACCGAGTGGAAATAAGAAAAAGGTATTTGCCTTTTGTTTTTGTTTGTGTTAGTTATCGACTGTCCACTCTATTAGAAAAAGCAGTAGCCTTTACAAGGACATGACAGGAAAACAGTCATTTTGGTGGGTAGACATTTTAATTATCTTGTTAAAAGTATTCCAATGGTTTTCTTGAGTCAATTGTAGCAAATTGTTGTAGTGAAATAGACAGTAGGCACAACTATATCAACGAAGATCTACCTGTATGCTCTCTGCTTGGGATAAAAAATAAACACTCTATATTACAGTATCTGGTACACCATTGACCCACAATAAAACATAACGCTTAGGTACGTTAAGAGTAATGGCTTGAGAGATTCCAACAGTCTGGAAAACACAGGATTTTATAAAAAGACTAAAAAGATCTAAACCACATCCATCACTGCAATATTGGATGAGGCGAACACAAAACCATCAACCCTTGTTTTAAAATGGGAGTTTGGAACATGGCAATCTTACACATCATGATTAACTTAACCATGCTTTCAGAAGTAGGTGGCAAAGGACAGGAGGGCAAATAGGAAAAACCATATACTACAGAATAAATATGAAATAAAATCACTGGAGCTCGGAGGTACATATTGGTTGCAGTAACACATGCCTAAAATAGACCTGCTTGAATGTGCCTATTTTAAATGAACACCAGTTTTATGTTCTGGTCCTCTGAGTTTCTCCGCCACCTTCACATTGTTGTTTTAGGTAATGACAATTGATAACATGGCTAGTCAGTCAAAATTCATTCACAGAAAATTGCCAGGTGTGAGGTCTGTAGTTTGCCTATGTTTGTTCTTATGTTTTGGTTAACATTGTTTCACTGTTGTTTTTGAATGCAGCCTTCTTCCCTGTGTTAGTCCTGATGCGTTTCACCTGTGTTTCTGTTCACTTGTTCTCTAGTGGTTCCTATTTAGTTCAGTTCTGTTTCGTAGCTCCTTTGTGAGGTATTGTTTGTCTGTTGCCAACTTACTGAGCCTTTGTTTAGCGCACTTCTTATGTCATCCCCAAGTACTTTGATATCCCGTGGTTAGACCTTAGATTCGGACAATCTCGTCTTCGCTCTTACCTTGTGATTTTGTACCTTCACTTTAGCCTTTGGATTTTTTACCTGTTGCCTTGCCTTGTTGACCAATGCTTGCCTTAACCTTTGTACCGTTGCCTCTCTATTTTGTCTTACCGGTTTTGACCCCTGTCCTGCTTTTTTTGACTCTGCCTTCTGCCTTGCTCTTACCTAGAACTGTCAAACTTCCAATAAATCATACAAACGCTCCGTATCTGGAACATGTAACCCTCATTTCTGACTTGGTCATTGCACCACGTAGATCAGAGAAATGACATAACTTCCTACCAAAGTGTCAAAGAATGAATTTTAATGTTTTAGAGACCATTATACAAGAGACAACATCAACAGACTTTGAATCTGAGGCTGCCAGAGGCCTATACTACAAAGCAGGATTTGGGGTTAGTGAGCTAACTTCAGGTTGAACCCTGGGTTGTCAGTGTCATGAAGGTGGTTCACTTGTTACCAGGTTACATCACCATGGTAACTTATGCTGCACACCTATATTCGAGATAACAGATTAACACATATAAAAGAAATGCCAAATGACCAATCAATTCTCGACTGAAAATGGCGTCACCAATCTTAGATGATCACGTGGAGCTCAGTGTGCAGATATTGAGAGGGTATCTTAGAAAAGCAAGAATATTAAGAGACCGACAAAACCCGTTGGCTTTCTCTGATGAGAATTTTTATGAAAGATATAGACTCTCAGCGGAGTGAATTACGTATCTTTGTCAGCTTCATGTGTGCCTACAGTTCCACAGACTGTATGCATATGTTTTTTTTTGCTACAGGTAGTTTTATGTGTGCTATGGGTGATGCGGAGATCCTAAGCAAAAACACGGTCTGCTGCGCAATTCACAAGGTGGTTCTTGCTGTAACAGATCTACTTGATAAATTTGTTGTGTTCCCAGGAGTGCTCAATTGTAAGATCTAGTCGGATCTAGTCAGATCTAGTTGTGCCTTAATGACTGGGCAGTGATATTGATAAGCCTTTCACTTACGCATTTACACAGTCTGCAATTTTTTGGCAGCAGCAACTGTGTTGCTTTTACATATACACCAATCAGCCATGACATTATGACCACTGACAGGTGAAGTGAATAACACTGATAATCTCGTTATCATGGCACCTGTCAGTGGGTGGGATATATTAGGCAGCAAGTGAACATTCTGTCCTCAAAGTTGATGTGTTAGCAGCAGGAAAAATGGGCAAGCGTAAGGATCTGAGTGACTTTGACAAGGGCCAAATTGTGATGGCTAGACGACTGGGTCAGAGCATCTCCAAAACTACAGCCCTTGTGGGGTGTTCCCAGTCTGCAGTGGTCAGTACAGTACCTATTAAAAGTGCTCCAAGGAAGGAAAAGCGGTGAACTGGCGACAGGGTCATGGGCGGCCAAGGCTCATTGATACACGTGGGAAGCGAAGGCTGGCCCGTGTGGTTCCGATCCAACAGACGAGCTACTGTAACTCAAATTGCTGGAAAAGTTAATGCTGCTACTAACAGAAAGGTGTCAGAACACACAGTGCATCGCAGTTTGTTGCGTATGGGGCTGCGTAGCCGCAGACCAGTCAGGGTGCCCATGCTGACACATGTGACCACTGCCGACAGCGCCTACAATGGACACGTGAGCATCAGAACTGGACCATGGAGCAATGGAAGAAGGTGGCCTGGTCTGATGAATCAAGTTTTCTTCTACATCATGCGGATGGCCGGGTGCATGTGCTTCACTTACCTGGAGAACACATGGCACCAGGATGCACTATGGGAAAAAGGCAAGCCGGTGGAGGTAGTGTGATGCTTTGGGCATGTTCTGCTGGGAAACCTTGGGTGCTGCCATTCATGTGGATGTTACTTTGACACGTACCATCTGAGCATTGTTGCAGACCGTGTGCACCCTTTCACGGTAATGGTATTCCCTGATGGCATTGGCCTCTTTCAGCAGGATAATGCGCCCTGCCATAAAGCAAAAATGGTTCAGGAATGGTTTGAGGAACACAACAACCATTTCAGGATGTTGACTTGGCCTCCAAATCCCCCAGACCTCAATCCAATCGAGCATCTGTTGTATGTGCTGGACAAACAGGTCCGATCCATGGAGGCCCCACCTCGCAACTTATAGGACTTAAAGGATCTGATGCTAACATCTTGGTGCCAGATACCACAGCACACCTTTAGAGGTCTAGTGGAGTCCATGCCTCGATGGGTCAGGTCTGATTTGGCAGCAAAAGGGGGACCTACACAATATTTGGCAGGTGGTCATAATGTTATGGCTGATCGGTGTACATTGCTCAAAAAAATTAAGGGAACACTTTAATCAATTTTTATATACAGCTCCGGAAAAAATTAAGAGACCACTGCAACTTTTTCTTTCCTTTCCAAAAAAGTTGAAAAGGAAAGTTTCCTTAACAAGGACAAAAAAACAGAGTCTAGGACCATACCAACTGCACCACTGCTGGACTTGTAACATTGACAAATTTTTAAAATAAATTACTAAATAAGGTGACCGGTTGAGGTTGTTCTTCGAAAGCACCGAACAAAAACCGAACCTTGCATTTTCCAAACAGGCTTTTGTCTGTGTATGATGCCGCGGAAGAATTTTAGAGAAAAGTTTATTTGGCTATATAGTTGCTAGATGCTTTGTATGGTGTTTGCAAAGTTTATATGAACATTTTAAGGCTGTGTGATTTCTGTAATTATGTTTCTTTCAATATATTACATAGCCTACTCAACGTTCAATATTGTAACTGAATCACCTTGTTTTTGATAAATTACAAGCCTTGACATTTGAAGGTTAATTATACTATTTCACCCAATGCCCGCAATCTCCCCAATATTGCATGACGTGAGGCAAATGTTCTTTCTTCCTTTTCGGGAAGCGGGTTAGTTTGGCTCTGTTCACCTACAACGACCATGCTTGACGAAAAGGCTTGGAACGCCCGATATCCTACTAGTTGGAAAGTGCCGTGTCTTTTAAAACAAGCATGTTCCTCAATCTGTGACATCCGCAATCACATGGTATATTTTTTCTCCGAAGCAAGCCTCTGCCCTTTTGCTTCAAGCAAACTGGTTTGAAATTTCGAAGCAAGCATCGGAGCCACAGCTTCATGCGTCCCATCACTAGTTCAATCACTTATTAAGAAGTGGAAAATTCGGGGATGTCTTGATACCAAGCCAAGGTCAGGTAGACCAAGAAAGATTTCAGCCAAAACTCCTAGAAGAATTGTTTGGGATATAAAGAAAAACCCACAGGTAACCTCAGGAGAAATACAGGAAGCTCTGGAAAAAGACAGTGTGGTTGTTTCAAGGAGCACAATATGACGATACTTGAACAAAAATGCGCTGCATGATTGAGTTGCCAGAAAGAAACCTTTACTGTGCCACAAAAAAGCTCGGTTACAATATGCCTGACAACATCTTGACACGCCTCACAGCTTCTGGCACACTATAATTTGGAGTGACGAGGCCAAAATAGAGCTTTATGGTCACAACCATAAGCGCTATGTTTGGAGGGGGGTCAACAAGGCCTATAGTGAACAGAATACCATCCCCACTGTGAAGCATGGTGGTGGCTCACTGATGTTTTGGGGGCTGTGTGAGCTCTAAAGGCACGGGCCTTGTGGCCTTGTGGAAATTGATGGCAAGATGAATGCATGTTATCAGAAAATAATGGCTGACAATTTGCATTCTTCTGCACGAAAGCTGCGCATGGGACGCTCTTGGACTTTCCAGCACGAAAATGACCCTAAGCACAAGGCCAAGTTGACCCTCCAGCGGTCACAGCAGAAAAAGGTGAAGGTTCTGGAGTGGCCATCACAGTCTCCTGACCATAATATCGAGCCACTCTGGGGAGATCTCAAACGTGCGGTTCATGCAAGACGACAAAAAGACTTTGCATGACCTGGAGGTATTTTGCCAAGACGAATGGACAGCTATACCACCTGCAAGAATTCGGCTCCTCATAGACATCTATTACAAAAGACTGGCAATACACAGTATTAAGAACTAAGGGTATGCAGACTTTTGGGGTCAGTTCATTTTTTTCTTTGTTGCCATGTTTTGTTTTATGATTGTGCCATTCTGTTATGACCGACAGTTGAATGTGAATGCCATAAGAAATGTTTTGCCTGCTCACTTATGTTTTCTTTACAAATGGTACATATATTACCAATTCTCCAAGGGTATGCAAACTTTTGAGCGCAAATGTATTTACAGCTCTGGAAAAAATTAAGAGACCACTGCAAAATTATCAGTTTTTCTGGTTTTGCTATTCATAGGTATGTGTTTGAGTAAAATGAACAGTTTTGTTTTATTCTATAAACTACTGACAACATTACTCCCAAATTCCAAATAAAAATATTGTCAGAGTATTTATTTCTAGAAAACAACTGGTCAAAATAACGAAAAAACGATGCATTGTTTTCAGACCTTAAATAATGCAAAGAAAACAAATTCATATTCATTTTCAACAAAAAAATATGAATGTTTTAACTTAGGACGAGTTCAGAAATCAGTATTTGGTGAAATAACCCTGATTTTTGATCACAGCTTTCATGCGTCTTGGCATGCTCTCCACCAGTCTGTCACATTGCTGTTGGGTGAATTTATGCCACTCCTGGCACAAAAATTCAAGTAGCTCGGCTTTGTTTGACGGCTTGTGACCATCCATCTTAATTTTGATCAAATTCCAGAGGTTTTCAATGGGGTTGAGGTCTGGTGATTGGGCTGGCCATGACAGGGTCTTGATGTGGTTGTCCTCCATCCACACCTTCATTGACCTGGCTGTGTGGCATGGAGCATTGTCCTGCTGGAAAAAACAATTCTCAGAGTTGGGGAACATTGTCAGAGCAGAAGGAAGCAGGTGTTCTTCCAGGATAACTTTGTACTTGACTGTCAGTGGACAGTCGTTTTCGCCCTCTGCCAGTCTGTAGCTTGGTTGTCCCCAATGTCTGTTGCTTGACCTTGTTCTCATGAACCACCGTCTTTGAAATTTTCAGGATGGAAGCAACCTGACGCTCACTGTGTCCCTCTGCCAATAAAGCCAGAATTGAACCCTTCTTGTCCTCACTCAAAGCTTTTCTTTTCAACTCTTTTGTCATGCTGAATAGTTATTTTTTTATTCAAATTACCTTTGAGGTACTACTTGCACTGTTTTTGCCATCCAGCTGGTCTTATTGCAAGAGGACAGTGATGACCACAGCAGTGGTTTTTATACTTTTCCTCGTTAAATTAGATTTGGTTCAAGTAATCACCTAATCAGTACCTCATTAAGTAAAATGAGGTGTGCCTGCGTTGGAATTTAACAGACACTGGAATGGAATGGCTGCCATATATGTAGAGATGCTGATTTAAGAAAAATTCGGAGTGGTCTCTTAATTTTTTCCAGAGCTGTATATATATATATATATATATTTCTCTAAAATTATCGTTTGCTACTCTTGAATTAAATATATGGCTCTGGTAAACTTGTCCATGTTTGCGATTGTTCATATGGTGTAAACACTGCCCCTTCTATGTGAACATCTTGTTGCTAGATTGGGAAAACCTGGGTTGATTTAACAAATTGATAACAACCGTTGTGACACTGCTTATGCAGGACTGCAGTTGTTAGGCTTAGTGAAGCCAGCTAATGAAAAGAAATCCTGGACATGTTGAACTTACTTCTTAGTATAGTCCTCTGATGAAATTCTAATTAATTTGAAGAGTAGAGCATGAAAGGAGGGGAGAAAGAGAACACAAAACAAGGTAATCAGTGTTTTGTGGCATGCTGTTTGGCAGTGATCCACCACAGCAAATTGGGTTTTACAGTTAGAATACTGTACCTCAGGGTTTTCATAAAGAACTCATATCCATAGACATCCCCTCAAAGGTTTTATTTCATATGTTCTCCAAAATGCATCATTTGTTATTTCCAAGTTACTCAAAACAAAAGAGGGGTAAACACAAAAACAAGAAATTCTGTCCTCTGGAAATGATAGTTAAGACGTGATTCAGCTCTAAGTGAAAAATGACATCTGACATTTCCTAGAAAGCCAGCAAAAGTATCTTGAATATGAGGTAACGTAAATTAAAGAGGCATTTTAACCCTAGGGGACCCTTAGGTGGTTTGTATCATGTTTAGGGTTTTCTAGGTCAGTGAGATTAGTCATGTTTAAAAGTTAGTACAAACCCTGGAAAACTGGTCATTTTTGCACATCCCTTGATCTTCCAAAAAAACAATGCTTTGCAAAAACAAATGTATAAAAAGATGGGTGTTTTTACTATTTTTTCCTGTTCTAGATTATGCTTATCCTTAACCTTATATTGGTAGTCCGGGATGCATAACTATAGGATTCTTATATCAAATCTAGTAACACCAAGAAGCCTTTTGTGCAGGCAAATCAATGTTTTGTTTTGGTGCAGGGAATAAAGTACTGTGAGAAGCATATGCCATTGTGTGGGCACATTCTTATCTTTCCTTCATGCACAGCCCGTTTCAAGTCCCAGTATTTCGATAGGATTAAGATCTGGGCTTTGACCTGGCCATTCCGTAACCTTCAATTTCTTCTCTTTGAGCCATTCTGTAATAGCTTTTCTTGTGTGTTTTGTATTATTGCCTTATTGCAAGATCCATGTTCGGTTCAGCTTCAGCTTTTTGACAGATGGCCTCACATTCTCCTCAACAATTCACTGGTACAATATGGAATTCATTGACTCAATGATTAAGTTTCCCAGGCCCGGAGCCAAGCTGCCCAAAAAAAATGCCACTGCCTCCATGCTTAATGGTTGGTACGAGGCAACGTTTTCACCAAACATGGTGTCTGGAATTGTGGTCAAACAACTCCACCTTTGAAATTTCTGTCCAGAGCACATTATTCCAGTAGTTTTGGTCTTTACCCAGGTGTTTTCTGGCAAATGTCAACAGTGTCTTGATATTCTTATTTGATAGCAAAGGCTTCTTCTTTCCTGACCTACCATGTAGGCCAAGCTTGTGTAGTCTCTTTCTGACACTAGACTCATACACTTTAACATTGATTCTGGCAAATGAGCCTTTGATGTTACCTAGGTGTTCTTCATAGTGACTTCTATGGGCAACTGTTTTCACACTGGTATTAGACAGTTATTTTTCCTTCATCTTTCTTTTGGTGCAACAGTTTAAAGGTCATGTTGATCATTTGTTTTTCAATGCTTCCCGCCCATGAGCATTATCGTTATTTCGATTAAGATTGATCTGCGCATGTCTGTTCAGTCTCCCTCCTGCTACCTGGAACAACAACCCCACACAATAGACTCCTACTAAGGTTCAGGTATGTTAGCTTAATGTGAATTGTCCACGTCTGGATTTGACATTTAAACTCTATATTGATCAGAGTCATTCTTGATTTATCAGTCCTGACTCCCAACAGTTTAGTGTGAGGGCAACAAAACATTTCTTTCCCCCAACTAATCCCCTTGATAGAAATTTGTAAAGAAATATGTTGCTATGCGTAAAACTAACAACAAAAATACACTACTGATCAAAGGTTTGGGGTCACTTAGAAATGTCCTTGTTTTTGAAAGAGAAGCAATTTTTTGTCCATTTAAATAACATCAAATTGATCAGAAATACAGTGTAGACATTGATAATGTTTTAAATGACTACTTTAGTTGGAATGGGCTGACTTTCAATGGAATATCTATAACCCCATTTCCAAAAAAGTTTGGATGCTGTGTAAAATGTAAATAAAAACAGAATGCAATGATGTGCAAATCATTTAAACTCTATATTCAACAGAAAATAGTACAATAACAACATATCCTATGTTGAAACTGAGAAATGTTATTGTTTCTTGAAAAATATATACCCACTATGAAGTTGATGCTAGCCACATGTTTCAAAAAATTTGGGTCAGGGACAACGTAAGACTGGAAAATTTGTGTAATGCTAAAAAAACCTGGTGGAACATCTCACAGCTAATTAGGTTAATTGGCAACAGGTCAGTAACATGATTGGGTATAAAAAGAGCATCCCAGAGAGGATGAGTCTTTCAAAAGTAAAGGTGGGGAAGGGTTCACCACTCTGTGAAAGACTGCGCAGGCAGATAGTGAGACAATTCAAGAATAACGTTTCTCAACATAAAATTGCAAAGAGTTTGGGGATGTCATCATCTATGGTACAGAATATCATTAAAATATTCAGAGAATCCAGAATTCTCTGCACGCAAGGGACAAGGCCAAAAACCAATATTGTATGGCCGTGATCTTCGGGCCCTCAGGTGGCACTGCATTAAAAACAGAAATGATTCTGTAGTGGAAATCACTACATGCATCCACAAATGCAAGTTAAAACTCTACCATGCAGAAAAAAACAGATATAAAAAATACATATATAAAGAAGATCCAGAAACGCTGCCGCATTCTCTGGGCCAAGCACATAAGATGGACTGAGGCAAAGTGGAAAACTGTCCTGCGGTCTGACAAATGAAAATTTTGAATTATTTTTGGGAGTCATGAACACCGCATCCTCCAGGCTAAAAAGGAAAGGGACCATCCAGCTTGTTATTAGTGCACAGTTCAAAAGCCCACATCCATGATGGTACAGGGGTGCATTAGTGCACATGGCTTTGATGACTTGCACATCTGTGAAGGCACCATTAATGCTGAACAATATATACAGGTTTTTGAGCAACATAAGCTGCCATCCAGACAATGTCTTTTTCAGGGAAGGCCTTGCTTATTTCAGCAAGACAATGCCAAACCACATTCTGCACGTATTACAACAGCACGGCTCTTGTAGTAAAAGAGTCCGGGTGCTAAACTGGCCTGCCTGCAGTCCAGACCTGTCACTCACTGAAAACATTTGGTGCATTACGAAATGAAAAATACGAGGAAGGAGACCCCAAAATGTTGAACAGCTGAAATCCTATATCAAGGTAGAATGGGAGTATATTTCACTTTCAAAACTATAGCAATTGGTCTCCTCAGTTCCCAAACGCTTACAGAGTGTTGTTAAAAGAAGAGCTGATGCAACACAGTAATAAAAATGCCCCTGTCCCAACTTTTTTAAAACGCGTTGCTGGCATCAAGTGACAACTGCGCCATCTACCGCCTCTTCCCCCCCTGTTGTGGGCAGGTTTCGATGTTTGACGTCACCAGATTTCTGACACCACCACCCATTCATCATCCATCAACCACTCATGTCTTGTCAATCACTCACACCTGATTCCCATTATGTCATCTATCCCAAAGAATAAAGTATATGTTCCCTCTGCTCCCCTAGTCTTTGTGTGTGATTGTTTCCTGTTAGGAGCTACGTGTGCTTCGTCCTTACATTTTCTGTTTTGTTGTTTTCATTGCTACCATTACTGTTTGGTTAGGTTATAGACCTCGTACCTGTGAGGTTTAATAAACGCTCCTTCGTTCAACTCCTCTGCTCAACTCCTTTTCACAAAGCATTACACTTTAAATTCAAAATGAGCATATTTTTCCAAAAACAATAAAATGTCTCTGGTTCAACATTTGATATGTTGTCTTTGTACTGTTTTCAATTAAATGTAGGTGTTAAATTATTTGCAGGTCATTGCATTCTGTTTTTCTTTGCATTTGATGCTGTTCCAACTTTTTCGGAAACTGAGTTGTAGATACTGCCTTGCAAAGTCTGATAAGGAAATTTTTAGTTGTTACATGTACATGTCTACCTCGGGAACCTCATTGCTGCTATGCCTACATTTCAGTTGCACATGCTACCTTACACCTCCAATTTGCTGTATTGCACAGATAGAATTGCCATTTGGACTTGCATTTGCCTCATCGCACAACAATTAATTTCCCACTTGTATATACATTACACTTAATACTTATAGATTTTCTGTCCTCCCCAATTTGCTTTCATTGCTTATTTAGAATTACCATTTTTACTGTACTTGCCTTCATTGCACATCTACTGTATACATTCTACTTATAATGTATACTATACTTAATACTTGTAAATATCCCGCCCTCTTCTATTTGCACTTCTGGTTAGATACTAATTGCAGTTCATTGTACTGTAATTGTACTGTTCAATTACTAATTTGAATCAAATCAAATTAAATCAGATAATCGGTAAATAGGCCCCAGATTCAAAATTAGCAAATTTATCCTTTAAGGAACTGTCGGAGAAATTAGAAATTTCACTTGTGCTCTAGATTACTCTGTTCTGATGTATGTATGTATAACCTCAGCCTAAGGTTCTATATCTATGGCTTTGTCAACTATGTGTCACCTATACTGCTTGCATTACTAGAAAGTCAACCAATGTGCTTAGAAAACCAAAGAGTTAAACCAATGTGCTTGGAACAGAATGCTCCTCTGACTACTGACATTAGTCAGCTTGTGGCACCTGACCCACCACAAGGAGTTGCTTGAGCATGATGTGACAAGGCAACTCACAGAGGCCAACCCTCCCAAACCAGGCAGGCGCTTGGTCAATATTCAGTGTCCATGTTGGTATCCCAACTAGGCCAATGTGGAGCAAACATGGTTGAACCCCAGCTGCAGTGAGGCTCAATATTGCATTCAAAAGGCCTTTGTGTCTAAACAAAATGCTGTAGAATTCTGCTCTGTAAAGGTAGATTCTGGAAGACATTCAATCTGCTCATGTAATTATTGATTTCCGGTAATCCTCCTGAATTGGTTGGATTATCCTTCTTCTGACACTGGATAAACCACTGTTTACAAAAGACAACACATTTAAGGTATTTTTATTTCAATCAACGTTGCGGCTAAACCGATCCATCCTAATTCCAAACCAGTCAATGACAGCATGCCAGAGGAAGTAGGTCGTCATGGTGATAGCTGGCTGATTGGAGACACCAGTGGTATTATCAGTTTTTGGCCTCTTCCTGATAGTGTTTTGGCCATGAAGCATCCTCTCCACCACTCGCCTTGTCCCACTCTGAGCAGAGAAGCTCTCTTCTTTTCTGGACAATAGGAGCTGTGGGAAATAAGCATTGGACCTGTCCTCTGAGAGACACACGGAAAGACAGACTGGATCACAGCCATCTGAACAGTCCATTAGCGTTTACAATAACAACAACAACAGAACACAGACTGGTGCTCTATACACACAATTTATATCTTCCTATGAATTTCAAATGATGCTGCTCTTATTTCTATCCGAAGTGAGCAGAAATTCATTTTATTTTTGGTCACATTGTGCAGCAAAGTTGTTTTCAGATAAATGTAAATGTTGCTTGGACAATGGGCTGGGGATCAGATAGTATGTACTGTGAGTTTTGTGAAAGGGTGGAAGCTTATTTCGCTGGTTCCATTACAATTTGTTGGTTTCATGTTAATGTAATGGGCTCTAGCCCATCATGCCTCCCATTCTAATAGGCAGAAATGAATGGATGAATCTTTCCTCTGCTCCCTCGCTCTCTCACTGTAACAGAGGTTCTGTGGGCTAATGAGTGGTTTTTTAGTTCTGTATGTGTGGTGGTCAAAAGAGGCACAGAAAATGTTTTTTTCTCTCTTTCAACTATTTATCTAAATGAGTCTACTTGTTTATGCGGTAGCAGAACTGAGCTGAGGCCATATTTTTTGTAATGGTTCCAATTCGTGACTCACACAGAAGATGGTCTTCTATGTTTAGTTTATTTGGGTGCCCATTAGCTGTTGCGGAAAACCCATCTATTCTTCTTGGGTCTACAAACATAAAAGCATAACATAATCCATAATAATAATGATAGCTTTCAAAAGTGCCCACATCATGCAGCCTGGCAACAAGGTAACCTTTGGTTGTGATTGTTTTTCCAGTTGTGGCTCAATTACAAAGAAACTATCTTTGAATATGCATATCGTTTGTCAAATCTAGTAAATAATATGGACAGGATTTAAAACATGTTTATTCCAGGTTGAAGAAAGTAATTGAAATACAATTTTGTTTTCCTGTAGTAAAGTACTGTATTTCTAAATTAATATGATTAGCATTTTCATAGCCTTACCCTGTTAGGTTAGCTAGTCAACTTTGTGGAACAACAATCATATTTCCTATTGTTATCAACATTATATAAGTTGGCACTGTTTATGTCTTTTGTCGTTGATAATCTGTGTATTGCCATTATAATAACTGTTCTTTGTATAAAAAGGAATACCTATTCTAGTTAATATGCTGCCTATCCCTTTTGGAGCTATTAGTAAAAAACAAATTTATATTTGAATTCTGAGCTCATTATTTAATACTTTGACAATTTCAATTAATTTTTAATCATTGTTTTGTCTAACTGCCAAGTGGATGGATTTTTCACCTTGTCAGATTGGGGATTCAATCAATCTTCACCGCTAGACTTTCTACATCCCTGTAGGATAGAATGGAATGGCCACAGCTGCAAATATGAATTGACAGGAGAGTGAATGACAGGAACATTTTCAAAAATCTTAGTGTATTAGGCTCTCTGCTGGAGGCTTCCAGAGCCTCTAGCTCTTCCAGGTTCAGATGTGACGAAAAATCATTCCTCATCTTCATATTTACACAAACAAAGGCAAAAGCCAAGAGTATCAGACGAAAAAGACATTGAGTGACCTTTGTCTCATTCCCGAGATGATCTGTCAACCATGTCAGGTTTGTTTGTGTATGCGGGCATTCTTTGTCACAAGCTTTACATAAGCACCTTGGATTTTTTTTTAACAGTGGATGAATGTATTGGATTTAGGATTTAACTGGTAACACTCTGCTTCTTTATGTAGAACCCCCAGGGTGCAGTTGTTTCTGAGTGAATTAACTCTTATGAACTTTAAAAACTGCCTATTCTAAAACATGTCCAAGTGCCTAAGGAACAACCAAACTCACTTAAGCAGAGAACAAAAAAAAATACTGATTTAATATGGAGCTGTTGTGAATGCACCAACAATACAATTTCAGTTTCACTGCTACTGGTTGACAACATACAGAACAGAATATAAAAAGAATCTATGATTCTATGATAAAAAGAATCTATGATTCTTACATAAAAAGAATCTATGATTCTTTTTATGTAAAGTTGGCATACATTTTATATACAATGGATGGTAAGCATAACATGATGAGTTATGAGTGGTAACAGCATATTTTAATAGGGAGAAACACAGAAATGGACGCAGTACCAGTGTTCAGGGCCCTGGGTGGCATTTTATTCACAAAAGCTGTAGGAAGAGAGAAACTGATTAGAAAAAGGTGATGAGGCAGCATTGTTTGGTGGTCTCGTGGTGGCAGTTCTAGAGGTACAGTCACACACACTCCCCTAGTTCCTCTGCTGTCCCAAGCTGCTTTTCTGGGGCCCCTTTATGCTCCCCATGACAAGGCCTGATTGTTGAGTTAATACCACAACCAACCTGCATTCAAGGGTGAAAGCTGGATGGCCGGACTGATGCAAGCTCTGGAAGGCTCATCGGGCACTGCAGGGTTCTCGGCAGCTCATCGCCTGCTACCGGTGCTCCGGGTGATCCCATGGGTGTTGCTGTCTTCAAAGTGTTCTCCAGCCTCCCCACTGCTCCCTCATCGTCGGATGTTTCCTGGGATGCGCCTCTCTCACGCATTCAAACACACAACTGGCAGCGGCTTGATAGAAATTGAGATCAGCATTCTCCCACAAGGTTCTCCAACCTCTCCACTCCGGTTTCAGTCGAGACGTGACTCGCCTCTCTCACTTGCTCATTCACACAACTGGCTGCAGCTTGGTACAAATTGAGATCAGCACTTTCCGGCAAGGTTCTCCAACCTCCCCACTGCTCCCTCATCGTCAGATGTTCGCTGGGACGCGCAACGCCTCCCTTCATTGTGATCTGAACACCAGAAACGTGTATTTATCTGCCCATAACACTTTTTTTCAAATCTTCCTCTGTCTAGTGTCGGTATTCTTTTGCTCATAGTAATATTTTCTTTGGCAAATCTGAGATATGGCTTTTTCTTTGCAACTCTGCCTAGAAGGCCAGCATCCTGGAGTCGCCTCTTCACTGTTGACATTGAGACTGGTGTTTTGCAGGTACTACTTAATGAAGCTGCCAGTTGAGAACCTATGAGGTGTCTCTTTCTCAAACTAGACACTAGTGTATTTTTCCTCTTGTTGAGTTGTGCACCAGGGCCTCCCTCTCCTCTTTCTATTCTGGTTAGAGCCAGTTTGGGCTGTTCTGTGAAGGGAGTAGTACACAGCATTGTGTGAGATCTTCAGTTTCTTGTCAATTACTCACATGGAATAGCCATTTCTCAGAACAAGAATAGACTGATGAGCTTCAGAAGAAAGTTGTTTCTGGCCATTTTGAGCCAGTAATCAAATCCACAATTGCTGATGCTCCACATACTCAACTAGTCTAGAGAAGGCCAGTTTTATTGCTTCTTTAAATCAGTACAACAGTATTCAGCTGTGCTAACATAATTGCAAAAGGGTTTAGTCTTTTAAAATGATGAACTTGGACAAGCAAACACAATGTGCCATTGGAACACAGGACTGATGGCTGCTGATAATGGGCCTCAGTATGCCTATGTAAATATTCCATTGAAAATCAGCCATTTCCAGCTACAATAGACATTTCCAACATTAACAATGTCTAGACTGTACAAAAACAAGGACATTTCTAAGTGACCCAAAACTTTTGAATGGTAATGTACAATTTGATACACACCGATGAGCCATAACATTATGACCACTGACAGGTGAAGTGAATAACACTGATAATCTCGTTAACATGGCACCTGTCAGTGGGTGGGATATATTAGGCAGCAAGTGAACATTCTGTCCTCAAAGTTGATGTGATAGAAGCCGGAAAAATGGGCAAGTGTAAGGATCTGAGTGACTTTAAAAAGGGTCAAGTTGTGATGGCTAGATGACTGGGTCAGAGCATCTCCAAAACTGCAGCCCTTGTGGTGGGTTCCCTTTCTGCAGTGGTCAGTACCTATCAAAAGTGGTCCAAAGAAGGAAAAGTGGTGAACCGGCGAGAGGGTCATGGGCGGCCAAGGCTTACTGATGCACATGGGGAGCAAAGGCTGGCCCGTGTGGTCCGATCCAACAGATGAGCTACTGCAGCTCAAATTGCTGAAAAAGTTAATGCTGGTGCTGATAGAAAGGTGTCAGACCACACAGTGCATCGCAGTTTGTTGCGTATGGGGCTGCGTAGCGGCAGAGCAGTCAGGGTGTCCATGCTGACCCCTGTGCAGAAAGTGCCTACAATGGGCATGTGAGCATCAGAACTGGACCACAGAGCAATGGAAGAAGTTGGCCTGGTCTGATAATCACATTTCCTTTTACATCACGTGGATGGCAGGGTGCGTGTGCATAGCTTACCTGGAGAACCAGGATGCACTATGGGAAGAAGGCAAGCCGGCGAAGGCAGTGTGATGCTTTGTGCAATGCTGGGAAACATTGGGTCCTGCCATTCATGTGTATGTTACTTTGACGCGAACCACATACCTAAGCATTGTTGCAGACCATGTGCATCCTTAGCAGGATAATGCGCCCTGCCACAAAGCAAAAATGGTTCAGGAATGGTTTCAGGAACACAACAACGAGTTCAGGAAGTTGACTTAGCCTCCAAATTCCCCAGATCTCAATCCAGTCGTGCATCTGTGGTATGTGCTGGACATTCAAGTCCGATCCATGGAGGCCCCACCTCGCAACTTACAGGACTTAAAGGATCTGCTGCTAATGTCTTTGTGCCAGATACCACAGCACACCTTCAGAGGTCTAGTGGAGTCCATGCTTCGACGGGTCAGGGCTGTTTTGGTGGCAAAAGGGGGACCTACACAATATTTGGCAGGTGGTCATAATGTTATGGCTGATCGGTGTACACTTCTCAATAAAATTAAGGGAACACTTTAATCACACATCGGGTCTCAATGAACTAAGTATATTAAAGATCAAAATCTTTACTGTACATTTTGTAATTAATTGAGAAAAAAATGACGTTCAAATGACGGTCAATGGAAAGCAAAATCACCAACCATTTGAGGGCTGGATTCAAACTCACACCGAAAATCAAAGTAAACAATTAAAGTCACAGGCTGTTCCAACTTGCATGAATTTCATCATGGCAACTCATAATGTGACTCTGTAGTGTGTATGGCCCCCACGTGCCTGTATGTACTCCCAACAACGTCTGGGCGTGCTCCTGATGAGAGACAGCGGATGGAGTCCTGGGGGATCTCCTCCCAGACCAGGATCAAGGCTTCAGTAAGCTCCTGGACAGTCTGTGGCACTACTTGGCGGCGTCTGATGTACTGATATATAACGTTCTAGATGGTTCTCAATTGGATTCAGGTCTGGGGAACATGATGGCTAGCCAGTGGCATCAATGCCTTCATCATCCAGGAAGTGCCTACACATTCTGGCCACATGAGGCCGGGTATTGTCCTGCACCAGGAGGAACCCAGGGCCCACTGCACCAGCGTAAGGTCTGACAAAGGGCCTGAGGATTTCATCCCGGTACCAAACCACAGTCAGGGGACCGTTGGCTAGCACGTAGTGGTCTTTGTGACCCTCCAAGGATATGCCTCCCCAGACCATCACTGACCCACCGCCAAACCAGTCATGCTGGGTGATGTTACAGGCTGCGTAACATTCAACACGGTGTCTCGTTCATGTCTGTCACATGCTCAGTGTGAACCTGCTCTTATCTGTGAAGAGAACAGTGCGCAAATGGCGGAACTGCCAATTCTGGTGCTCTCTGTCGAATGCCAATCGAGCTGCATGTGCTGGGCTGTGAGAAAAGGTCCACTAGAGGACGTCAAGCCACCCTCATAGAGTCTGTTTCTGACAGTTTGGTCAGAAACATGCACACCAGTAGCCCGCTGGAAGTCATTTTTTGGGGCTCTGGCAGTGCTCCTCCTGTTCCTCCTCGCACAAAGGAGCAGATACTCGTCCTGCCCGTCTTCTGGTATCTCCTCCATGCTCTTGAGACTGTACTAGGAGATGCAGCAAACCATCTTTCGACGGCATGTATGGATGTGCCATCCTAGAGGAGTTGGACTGCCTGTGCAAACTGAATGGGCTGCAGGTACCGTCTTATACTACCAATAGTGACAAAGGCATTAGCAAAACACAAAACTAGAGAAGAATTAGTCAGGAAGGATAAGGAGTGAGCAACTGTCTGCGGCCACCACCTGCAAAACCGTTCCCTTTTTCTGGGTTGTCTTGCTGTTGCCTTTCCAGTGCACCTGTTGTCACTTTCATTTGCACCAAAACAGGTGACGCTGATTCACAATCGCCTATGCTTCCTAACTGGACAGATTGATATCCGTGAAGTTAAATTGACTTGGTGTTAAACTGCGATGATTGTGTTCCCTTAATTTTTTTGTGCAATGTAGTTGCCTTAGTAGACTTGCATGTCTCTCCATAGGAATCCAACGGGTGGAACCCAGAGTTCCAAGCAGGAAAAAGTTTTCTTGATCAGCGTGAGATTACAGCAAGACCAAATTAAACTAAGTGACCTGTCTTATCTGGTTATTAAGGTGTGGTTCTCATTTTAAAAGGGTGTCCAACTTGAAAAAATTATACATTTTGAGATGGCGCTGCACAGCACCCGGTGGCTAAATGTAGTGTGAAGACACCAAAGTTCTCTGGCGATGCCGACCTCAAGGCTTTAATGGCCCAATTCGAACTTTTACCAGACTCGGTTGGCTGGAGGAAAGAGCAGAGAGTGCTGCAGTTAGCGATGTGCCTATCTGGAGAAGCCATGGCTTGACTGATATTGCTTAGTCCGGAGCAAAGACGGGACTATGTGGCACTTGTGGGGGCACTCACTAAGAGATATGGTCATGACAGACATCCTGAACTCATTCTGTTGGTACTGGGCTGTAGAGAAAGACAACCAGGAGAAATGCTTTGATTGTAGCCTAACGATTTCGAGGGCCTGACCCGGCGAGCTTACAGTCACATGTCACCGGCCGTACAGGATGAGCTAGCCTGCGGCCGCTTCATGTTGGCTTTGGCTCCTCCGGAACTGTGAACACAGACCCAGCTGGTGAGGCCATGTTCGCTGCAGGAGGCGTTTGAGGTGACAAGGAGGAGAAGCTGCTGGGAAGAGAGCAGGAGATTCCGCGGTGGTGAGAGCTATGGAACCATGCGCGGTGAGAGAGGAAAAGCCGATGGGGGCGACCAAAATGACTGAGCTAATCCGTGCCATCTCCTTACATGCTTCACAACAGCCCAGTGAGCCCCGCTGTCTGCGTTCTGGCCCCCTAGCCTGCTGGATGTGTGGCCAGCCTGGTCACTTGCTCCGTGACTGCCCTTCTGCTACCAAGCCTCAGGGAGACAGGAAGGGGTTCGTACAGATGATGCGGTACGGATCCTTGACCCGCCCCCACATACCAGACATCTACAGGACACTCAAGGAAAAGAGCGAGAAAATAAAATAAACACGACAGCTGGCGCACGACTTCTGCCACATACCTGTGATGGTGGAAGGGAAGTTGTGTACGGCCTTGGTGGACACCGGGTCCACCATGACCACTGTGCGGCCGGACATTGTTCCAGGGGGGTTGGCATGGGAAACAACTGCTGTGCAACTGCAAACTGTTACTGGTGAGACTTCTCCTATTTGGGGGGAAAAAATTATGTCGCCGACTGTAGGGGTTGGACAGTAAAACACCTAGTGTGGGTGGCTAGTGTTCAGTGTATTCTGGTCTTAGATTTTCTCAGGGACATTGGCTTTCAATTAGACGTAGGCACAGGCTACATGAGCTTTGGGGATGGGCCTGACGTAAAAATGTCCACACCAGGGAAGCTGTTTAGTGGGGGGGGGGCTGCCGTTCTGCATCCTCTGTGAAGTCGGGAAGGGGGATGGGAACTCAGTCGGACACCGCCACACATTACCATCAGCTGTCTCCAGTGGACCCCAGTTTCACACCTAGGGAAACCACTGAGACATTGTCAGCTGTGCCTCCACCTCTGCCCCTGCCCCTACAGTTCGTGCGGGAGGTTGACTCCTCTCTGGCAGCGGTGGAGGAGGTCTGTCAGAAGAACAGCGAGAGCCTCAACTCAGAACAACAGGAGCAGCTGAGACAACTCCTAACAGAGTTCAAGGACAGTTTTGCGTGGAGTGAACAGGATTTGGGCTGTACTCACCTGGTGCAGCATGAGATCAACAGCAGTGATGAACAACCGGCATAACCCAAAGCATAGCACTGGCACAACAGGAAGCAGCAGACAGAGCCGTGGAGGAGATGGAACAGGCCAACTTCATTGAGCCCGTGGTCAGCCCCATTGGTGATGGTCCGTAAGAAAGGGGAAAACTATTTTCTGTGTCTTTGCAGGGGGTTGAACGCAGTGATGCGGAAGGACTCTTATCCAATTCCCCGTGTGGATGAGTGCCTCGACCTGGTGAGGGGGTCCTCCTGGTTTTCCTCCCTCAATCTGCGCAGCGACTACTGGCAGGTGCTTTTCGCCCCGGAGGCACGGGCTAAAAGCGTTTTCCACTCACTGTGGCCACTGGCAGTTCAAGGTGTTGTGTTTTGTACTCTGCAAAGCACTGGCCACATTTGAACGCCTCATGGACCGTGTGCTGTCGGACGTCCTCAGCCAACAGTGTCTGGTCTATCTAGATGGCATCCTCGCCCACGGACCTCCTTTGAAGGGGCACTGGGAGCACTGAGGAGAGTGCTGGAGAGGGTGACGGGGCGGGGCTGAAGCTGCACCCAGAGAAATGCCACTTCATGCGTCGAGAGGTCACGTTCCTGGGGCATTGCATAGGGGGGAAGGGCATCAGCACCATGCCTGACAAAGTGGAAGCTGTCAGAGACTGGCCTGTCCCAACGACAAAGCAGCAGGTCAAGAGCTTCCTGGGGCTGGCCTTCTACTACCGCAAATTTGTGAGGGGGTTCTCCAACATCGCTTCTCCCCTCACACGCCTGCTTGGAAGGATAGAGAGTTTAGTTGGACTGGGGAGTGCCAACAAGCATTTGATTCCCTGAAACGTGTCCTGGATGAAGCCCCTGTCCTCGCTCCCATTGACCCGTCACAACCGTTTCTCCTCGACACCGATGCCAGCAACGTAGGCATCGGAGCGGTGTTGGCACAGAAAGAAAGAGAGTGGTGTCATACTTCAGCAGGACCTTCAGTAAAGAGGAGCGTCGCCACTGTGTGACACGACGGGAGCTGTTGGCTGTTGTAGCAGCCGTGTGCCACTTCAAATACTGTCTCTGTGGCATACCTTTTGTTATGCGCACCAAACACAGTGCTCTCCAATGGCTGCTGTCCTTTAAAGAACCCGAGGTGCAGATCGAACGCTGACTGGAGGAGTTGCAGTCCTTCAACTTCTGGGTGGAGCACAGGGCTGGAGCTCACCATGTCAACGCAGATGTGCTGTCCCACCATCCCTGTGCAGAAGAAGGCTGCGTCTCCTGTGAGAAGAGGGTGGTCAGAGAGAGAGAGCTGTGTGAGGAGGGGGGTGCAGTGGCTGTGGTAAGCCAGCTGGGGCCCCCCAGTCTGCAGGGATACTCACCTGGTCGACGTCAGCTTGTGGAGAGAGAGGCAGGAGGAGGACAGGGAGCTGGCACCAGAGCTGCAGTGGGTCCGTGAGGGCCAACGGCCGTCGAGAGAGGAGGTGGCACCCCTCTCACCAACAACAAAGAGACTGTGGGCTGGTTTTAACACTCTGAGGCTGGCTGAAGGGGTCCTATAGAGGGGATGGAAGACTCCAGCAACGGGAGAGGTCACCTGGCAGGTAGTTGTTCCAAAACTTTGCAGCAGATGGTGTTAGGCCAACTACATGGGGGACAAGGCTCTGGGCACTTTGGGGTGACCAAGATGCTTAGACAACTTAGGAAAAGGTTTTACAGGGGGCGACGTAGACGTGACGTAGAGGACTATTGCAGACAGCTGTGCAGCTAGGAAGGGTCCACCCGGGCAGTCACATGCCCAACTGCAACAGTTCCCTGTGGGGTCACCTTTAGAAAGGGTGGGGGTGGATGTAGTGGGCCCCTACCCAGTTTCAGACAAGGGAAATAGGTGGGTATTGACTGCAATGGACTATTTCACAAAATGGCCCGAAGCATACGCCCTCTCTGACCAGGGCACAGAGATGGTCGGTGACGTACTGCTGGGGGGTTTTATCAGCCGGTTGGGGTGCCTCAGTCGATCCACAGCGAACAGGGGAGGAACTCTGAGTCTAGTGTGTTCACTGAAATGTGCCAGCGACTAGGTGTGGAGAAAACCTGCACTACCCCTCTTCACCCTCAGAGCGGCGGTCTAGTGGAGAGATTCAACTGTACCTTAGCTCAGCAGCTGGCCATTGTGACAGCGAAACTCCAAAAAGATTGGGACAATTCACCTTCCCCTAGTCCTCATGGCATGTCGCTCAGCTGTCCAGGACTCCACCGGCTGGTCACCGGCTCTTCTCATGCTAGGAAGGGACTTTTGCACCCCAGCTGAAATGGTGTTCGGTCACCCACCAGAGGAGACACCAGTGCTGGCCAGTCTAGACTACGCCCAGAGGCTACAGGACCGGCTCAAGTCTGCCCACGCGTTCGCCAGAGAACAGCTAATGAGCGCGGGCGTACGTCAGAAGCGGCACTACGATGTGCATGCGAGAGGACAGCACTTCGAGGCGGGTGAGTTGGTGTGGCTGCACAACCCGGCAAGAAAGAAGGGGCGGTGCCCTAAATTGGACAGTGTGTGGCTAGGTCCCTGTCAAATTCCTCAGAAGCAGCTATTTCACAGTCTCGATGAGGTTAGCAATCTCTTGAGAATCTGTAAAAACTAGAATCCACCCCGTGACTAGTGTTACCAAGCAATCGACAAAACACAAAGGCCACAATTATTGCTAGAAAACATGAATACGTTCATCTTTACATCAGACAGCAGACTTGTTCAATCAATGACTTCCTCACTGACTTATGAATCTAGAAAAACCACCTTAAATAGTGTGTCTGTTAGAGGTTTGACAGTTGACCTAAGATTTCCTCCACGTTAATGCCAAAAACTGGCATTTGTCACCACTTTAATCATAGACGTTTCTCTCAACCTGGACAATGGTCAAAATTCAGCAGTTTGTTGGTCTATGAACTTTAACCTTAAACTGTTTTGTCTTGGGAAAACATGTTGAATTTTTATTTTATTCCTACTACTTAACAAGTCAAATAACATCCAATCATTTTTTCCCCCTGACCATGAGGTTTATCTTGGAAGTAACAGAGGTTGCTAGGCAGTCAAGTAGGCAAAGGGGTCATACCAGCAATGCCATAATTGTAATGTGAACAATATCAATCCGATGGATTAGAAATGTAGGTGATTGGTTCACCATCTGATAACTTTAAATGTGAGCAAGGACTTTGTCAAGCATGAAGCACAACCTTTTTTTATATAAACAACTAACATGTTACATTAGCAAATTCTAAACGGATAGCCTACTAAATAAATTCAAACATACTGTTCAGACAACTGTACACTCCGGACATGTCTTATTTGAATGTTACATATCCCATACAATACAAATACATTTCTGTTACAAATGATAGATACCGAATCGATTTAAATTTATTTTCCAACTGGCAAATATGACTGGCAAAGAGAGGCAAGGAAGAACCTATTCATTATTGTAGGAAGTGTATACAATATTAAACTGCTCTCAGTGTATAGATAACAATGTTAGGCTATTTATCATAACCTGATAACCATGTTGTCTCCTTTCTCTGTATGTGTGTATCTCTTTGTAAATCTGACACACTACACACATCTGTGATATTCATTTTCTTTCTGTATATAGTTGTCTTCTAAAGTTTGGTGCATGCATTTAGGCATTTAGGCAGAGTGTTGGATCACATACTTGTGTCCATTTAAGCCACAGTGTATAGTTGATTCCGTGAAAACATTTTTTTAATAATGTTGCACATTAAATTTATGTTCAACATTGCTGCGTATCTTAGTTAGGAAAACTTAGCTGAAAGGTATAGAACAATTACAACAACATTTCAAAAAATGTTGGATAAAATAAATACATCCCATATTGCTTCTTTGCAGTATTATTGAGGCATGAAAAGGGATCCCAGTGTCCCTTGAATATTTTGTAAGTTGCTGCTGCACAAATAAAGTATAACTATGACATGGTGTCAAGCAGCTTGACATGACAGAACTGCTCCCAGATAAGATGGCAGAAGTACTGGGATGTCAGATAGAACCATATATTCCCTCTCGCATGTGTATGTATATGTATGTAGTGCAGCTTGAATAAACCCTGCAGGGATTATTTTTGTATAAAATACTAAAATAAACTCAAAATCCTTATCTAAAACCCAATTTGTGATAGACATTCCAAATAAAAGACACAAAAACATGATATAATTTAATCAGTGACGTGAACCCCTTCATTCAATAGCTTGTGGCCCCTCCATTAGCAGCAATGGCGTAAACATATCCTATATCCACTAATCAGTCTCTCACATCTTTGAGGAGTTTGTACCCATTCCTCCTTAAAGCAGGGGCGTAGCCAGAACATTTCTACTGGTGTAGTCAGGTTAGACCAAGTGATTTTACTGGGGTGGCCAAAATAACTAGCCTACTCCAAAAATGGAGTTGCCACATTAAGAAAATGTCTTAATGTGGCAACAGTATCACTATCTGTTTATGTCCTGAGTGGAATCCCCTCACACATCTAAGGTATCTAAAAGCACACACCTCTTCTGGTGTTAGTCTTCTGTAACATAGTGATTTTATGTAATGCACATTTACAAACATTACATTTGCAAGTATATATTTGCATTAATAGATATTTTACAATTAACATTTTACAAGAGAAACTCAAGTCACATTCATTTCTACAAAATGGAAAAAAATAATAATATTTCTCTGTCTCTGTAGACCCACTGAACATAAAAGGCAAACATCGGAGATATCTTTAATACAGACCCTTCTGTAAAAAACTGATTGTATGAAACTAAAAGATATTTCATAGATTACAATTTACAAGAAAGTTACCAATGTATTTCCAATGCAGTACAATAAAACAAAAGTACCCTGATACTTTCACAAAAGCCATAATGTACATAATAAAGGCAGCTAACCAAAAATCTAATGAGGCTCTAAAAAAAGGAAAATAAACATATGTAGAATATGTAGTCATTGTAGAATCCAACACTGAATATAAAAGGCATATACCTACTGTACCATCAGCATCTTTAACACCTGAGTACATACTTTTATGAAACAACCTGAATTTATGTAACTGCACGTCATTAAACAATAGTATAAACATTTAACGTTACAGGATACTTACTTGGCTTACCATCTCACTTGAGCTGTTAGACCCTCTAGATAATGACAGCTGAATTCTATGGTTCTTGTGAATTCTGCAAAAAGTATCCACAAACTCATCTAGGTTCAGGGACTTTGCTCTTCTACATTCTACAGCTGTGCTCAAAGGTTTGCATATCCTTGGAGAATTGGTAATATATGTACCATTTGTAAAGAAAACATGAGTGAGCAGGCAAAACACGTCTTATTTCTTATGGGATTCATGTTCAACTGTAGTCCATAACAGAATGGCACAATCATAAAACAAAACATGTCAAGAAAAAAGTGAACTGACACCTGTTCAAAAGTCTGCATACCCTTAGTTCTTAATACTGTGTATTGCCCCCTTTAGCATCAATGACAGCGTGCAGTCTTTTGTAATAGTTGTCTATGAGGCCCCGAATTCTTGCAGGTGGTATAGCAGCCCATTCGTCTTGGCAAAATGCCTCCAGGTCATGCAAAGTCTTTGGCCGTCTTGCATGAACCGCACGTTTGAGATCTCCCCAGAGTGGCTCGATGAAATTAAGGTCAGGAGACTGTGATGGCCACACCAGAACCTTCACCTTTTTCTGCTGTGACCACTGGAGGGTCAACTAGGCCTTGTGCTTAGGGTCACTGTCATGCTGGAAAGTCTAAGAGAGTCCCATACGCAGCTTTCGTGCAGAAGAATGCAAATTGTCTGCCAGTATTTTCTGATAACATGTTGCATTCATCTTGCCATCAATTTTCACAAGATTCCCCATTGCTTTAGAGCTCACACCCCCCCAAAACATCAGTGAGCCACCACCATGCTTCACAGTGGAGATGGTATTCTGTTCAATATAGGCCTTGTTGACCCCTCTCCAAACATAGCGCTTATGGTTGTGACCATAAAGCTCTATTTTGGTCTCGCCACACCAAATTACAGTGTGCCAGAAGCTGTGAGGCGTGTCAAGGTGTTGTTGGGCATATTGTAACTGGGCTTTTTTGTGGTATTGGCGCAGTAAATGCTTCTTTCTGGCAACTCGACCATGCAGCTCATTTTTGTTCAAGTATCTTCATATTGTGCTCCTTGAAACAACCACACCGTCTTTTTCCAGAGTAGCCTGTATTTCTTCTGAGGTTACTTGTGGGTTTTTCTTTGTATCCCGAACAATTCTTCTGGCAGTTTTGGCTGAAATCTTTCTTGGTCTACCTCACCTTGGCTTGGTATCTAGAGAGCCCTACTTTTTAATAAGTGATTGAACAGTACTGACTGGCATTTGCAAGGCTTTGGATATCTTTTTATATCCTTTCCCATCTTTATAAAGTTCCATTACCTTGTTACGCAGATCTTTTGACAGTTCTTCTTGGTTCTTCTTGGCTCCCCATGGCTCCCCATGGCTTACGTGAGAGCTAACAAACTCATTGACTATTTATACACAGACACTAATTGCAATTTAAAAAGCCACAGGTGTGGGAAATTCACCCTTGATTGCCATTTTCACCTGTGTGCGTCACCTTGTGTGTCTGTAACAAGGCCAAACTTTCAAGGCTATGTAAACTTTTGATCAGGGCCATTTGGGTGATTTCTGTTATCATTATGATTTAAAAAGGAGCCAAACAACTAAGTGATTATAAATGGCTTCATATGATCACTATCCTTAAATACAAGATTTTTTTCATGAATGATCATTCATATTTTCAAAATCAATGCCAGAATTCCACAATTTCTGCCAGGGTATGCAAACCTATGAGCACAACTGTATGCTCAAAACCCCCAGATCGCTTTACCTATCTTCTGACATGGTAGTTCTGAGATGTGTATTGATTAGCTTCAGACAGGAGAAGCTACACTCACATGCAGCAGTGCTGACAGGAATTGCTACTGTAATTTTACACAGCTTAAAAAACTCTTGAAAAACATCTTTATATGGCTCAATAAACACAGCAAGTTCTAAGATACTGGTGTTCTAAGATGGTTTCTCCACGCCATTTTTGACCCTTCTATCCAAAATTCTCTTCACTTGGTCGAGCTCATGTACAAGGTCTTCAAGATCAGACCCATACATCCTAGCAAATGGAAATAGAGTATTATTTTCGCCGAATGTTTTACTTGTTGGATTTAGAGCTTGAATACCCCTCATCATGTCACAATTTTGATTGGAAATCTGTTTCTCAGTTAATTTAGCATCATGTCTAGAACCTGGTCAAATATTCCTGTTCGAGAATTGTCTTTGCAGTTCATAGTGGTATGACTGCCTACTGTGGACAGGACACAGTATGCATCTAGCTTAGAGCTAGGTTTCCTCTGTCGTTTGGGAGCAGTTTGCGTACAGATATTACACTGCCCAGCAATATCCAAAACTGTGTTCCAGACATCATCAAATGTCAGCTCATTCCTATAATTTTCTAAGGTGTGAATGAGTGCCTCCACAAGGTCTACTGCTTGTGCCAAATCAAGCAATGAAGACTGGAGCATGTCAGAATGAAATTTTGCATCTCCCAGAAGTGCTTTAAACATTGCTAGCAAATGCAATAAACTCAAAGTCAATTTGATATAGAAGGCCCCGAGCATCTACAGACCTTTCCCTACATTGCTCTCCAGCTACTTCTTCTAGCACTCACAATACTGCCAGCAACTTGTCCATTAAATTGCGACAGGCCAAATACCTGCATGCCCACTGGGTGTCACTCAACCGTTGAAGTCCTCTGGGAGCACCTAGATACATTTAATCTTGAACATGCATCCACTTTTGGTGCACCACTGACCCTGACATGAAGACGTACAGCTTTTGTGGAATAGCAATGATCTTTTGTGTTAAACTCTCAGCATCTATGCGTTCAGCCTCTTCAAATTGTAAAAAACTTTCATTTATTACACCATTGTAATAGTACCTTGGTATAAGAAAAATCTATTCTTTCTTTTTAAGGTCCTTGGTTTCATCTGCTAATAAGCTAAAAACCTTTCTTTCCTCTACCTCTTATTACTGAGATGCGCACCATCTCTGCTAAGCAGGACAGAATCTCACACTGGATTTCAGGACTTGCATACTTTGCATTGCCTGCTGCATACATTTTCTGTATAATGTTAGGATCATTTTGGCAATTAATTCCATTATAGCTAAAAAGTTCCCTTTTTTGTCTGTTTCCACTTTTTCATTGTGCCTTCTTTGGGCAATGTTTTATGTTGCGGTGTAACGCTACACCTCAGCTAAAGTTTTAATAAAATCCCGGTTCTCTTTAACCTATTTATTGTACTCTTTATTTGAGTTTCCCATCAGATACTCCTGCCCCTTAACAGCCATCTCAAAATCTTTCTGCGCCAACATTGCATCCTTATGATGCTCTGACCTACTGTGTGGCAAATCCCCCGTCTTTAAATGCTTTCTTCCAGTTTTTAAATCCTGAGCTTGCATTAAACACTGATTCTGTGTGGTTGGGTAGGCTAAAATGTCTACAGGCATAACAGTAGGCAAAGTCTGCACTTGTTGAGATTTCTAACCATGAGTGAATTGTGTACCATTCACTTTTGAAACTTCTTCTGTCACCCTTAAGTCAATCAAATCAATCAATCAAATTTATTTATAAAGCCCTTTTTACATCAGCAGTTGTCACAAAGTGCTTTTACAAAACACCCGGCCTTAAACCTCAAGGAGCAAACAACAGTAGTGTTGAATTTCAGTGGCTAGGATAAATTCCCTAAGAAGGCCGAAATTTAGGAAGAAACCTAGAGAGAAAACAGGCTCAGAGGGGTGACCAGTCCTCTTCTGGCTGTGCCAGGTGAACATATTAAGAGTACAAAGTGTAATAATTAATAAATGCATGTGGGCTGAGTCCAAAGTCTATTTAAACCTAGTCCAGGTCAGAAGCATGACCAGATGGACAAGGACACGGACATCATGGGGGGGGGGGGACTTTGGACAGGGACAGCAACGAGTCTTTCAAGCCTGATACTCCGCAGATGTGGGCCAAGACCTCATGTCCTCCTAAGTTTAAAACGGCCGGAGACAGGGAAAATTTAGAAAATGCATTCCTTAGATCTACAAGGATTTATAGTGGAGAAGGAGAACTGACCCTACTCCCCAAGCACAATAATATAGCAGCGTAAGACCTTGGGGCTGAGACAGGGGGGTCCAGTGACACTGTGGCCCTATACGGGGGAGGCCCTGGACAGGGCCCAACAGGCAAGAAATCAATCCACCCACATTGCCAAGCATCAACCAAAGGGACACCCACCAACCGCAACCACTCTGAATGAGGGCTGAGTATTGCCAGCAGAGTACAGCCCAATTGCACAAGTGTGCAAAAGAGTGACAACAACAAGCCAGTGACTCTGCCTCCTAATGGCATTGGAGGGAGGGCATCCCAGTGGCGATGAGAGCCCACCTGGCAAGACAGCAAGGGTGGAAAGTATCAAGCCTTTCTGGTCACCTTCACACCCCTGGGCCAGACTACACTTAATCATAGACCATGCTGTAGAGATGAGTCTTTAGTAGACACTTGAAAGTTTTCACTGAGTTTGCAGTTTACAATTAAAAGGCCAGCATCTTGCCATCTAAGGTTACATGTAGGTATGTATGGCTGGATCATTTCAGCGAGGTAAGTAGGAGCAAGTCCATGTATTGATTTATAGGTTAACAATAAAACCTTAAACTCAGCCCTAACCCTAACAGGCAGCCAGTGTAAAGAGGCTAGTACTGGAGTAATGTGTTCACATTTTTTAGTTCTAGTTAGGATTCAGGATTAGTACTCAGCACTAATCCTGAATCCTGAAGTTTATCAATTGATTTATCAGGGTAACCGGAAAGAAGAGCATTGCAGTAATCTAATCTAGAAGTAACAAAAGCATGGATTAGTTTTTCTGCATCAGTTTTTGAAAGAAAATTTCTGATTTTGCAATGTTTCGAAGATGAAAATAAGCAACTCTTGAGATATATGTTCATCAAATCCCATTGTGGGATTGTTGACGTGCTGTACGCTGCTTGCTGTTACCTACCTGCCAAACTTTTTCGAATTTGCTCTATGTAAACTAGTTGGTTAAATTCTACTTTAAGAGTTTACCAACGCAATATTTTTATCTGTTGACCTTTTTACCCAACTTTTCTAAACCGGGACTCTATTTGGACATAATTAACGGAACTACTCACCCCTGAACACCCGAAGCTAAGTACCATTACTATGCCTTATCACTAATTGTTGTAGCTACAACACGAAGGAGAACTATCGTCTTCAGGTAAAGATAGCAGAGTTAGAGGCTCGGCTTCAGACGCAAATGTCAGGCAAGGATTATGTTAGTGTAGAAATGGAAAAAACTGCGTCTGTGCCACCAGGAAGAAACGACAGTGTTGTTAGCCCCCCGGCACAGCTCCTGCAGCCGGGCAAGAACTTTCTCTTGGTCACTGGGAAGAAAT